>JAIUZE010075123.1:29696-161610 GCA_022085475.1 Heliosperma pusillum | reverse complement strand
TGAAGAACGATTAAAGAAAGTGTTAATTAGATCTTAATTTGATTTATTGTAAAATGAAAAGTTGTTAGTGAGTAAGTGTGAGAGGAGCCGTGTACATATAGAAGAAATATGGAGTCGGGTTTTGAAATTGTTGTTACGGGAGTGACTCGGGTTTAATAATTATATTACGGTAATTAATTAGATATTATTCGGCTTTATAATAGTTTAATGAAATATCTAGATATTAATTAGATATTATGTGATTGTAAACAAAAGAAAAGAAAATATCTAGCTTAAGAGAGGAGAAAGAGACGTGAGAAACAAAGAGAAATCGGTTCTGTTTTTAAGCGATTGCGGAATTTAAGTTGACAGACCGATAAAGTTACAAATATCTTAGATATTTTTATTAGTTTAATCATATTAATTAAAAGATCTAATATGAGTGGAAAAAAAGTGACATGGGGCGTGTGACTCATGTCAAAGTCGGGTTTCGGGACTTAAGTTGACCCGGGAATAGTTAAATGACGTTTGGGTTAAAACCGTAAAATTTATTCTTTAATTCCAAATAAATTCAAAATAATTATATTAAATTTTCATAAATCCAAATAAATCTTAATAAAAATAAATTAAAAATATTATTTTTTTAAATAAAATTTCGGTCTTCAAATTACAAGGCGAGTCGGAAAAAGTCAACGAAAGTCAAAGTCGACTTAAAAGTCAAGAAAAGTCAAAGATGACTTAAAAGTCAAGAAAAGTTTTTGACGACTTAAAAGTCAAGAAAAGTCAATGACGACTTTAAAAAGTCAAGAAAAGTCAAAGACGACTTAAAAGTCAAGAAAAGTCAAATATGACTAAAAACGGGATTTTCATGAAATCTCTCAGAAATTCCAAATACTAACTCGGAATTTCAAAATACGACTCGAAACAATAAATTCTATTTTAAAAACTTAACCTTGCTGAAAAGTATCCTTAAGAAATTTTACTAGAAAAATTGGGTACTTTTCGGGTTGTTACAGTTATTACTTCGAAATTTGGATTGAGCTCAACGGAAGTATTCGCGACCGTAGCCGCATGTGTTCCGGGCTTAAGATAAAAATTAAAGTAATATTATCGACCGAGAGTTCTAAAATATAATCGATTAAAGAGTTAATCCACCGTATTATTTTAATGAGGGATTAATCAGCTCAACGTGCCCAAGTTGATATGAATTTGGATCTCGGAATCATTTATAATAGTTGGGTAGAGGTCACTATTTAAATGTTAAAACTTGTTTAAAATATTTACAAGTATTTAAAATAATAAATGTTGACATTTCCTTTATGTCTAAAATTTGTAGTTAACTTTGTACAATCGCAATGGCTAGTTCATCCAACACGTCAACCACTAACGCTCTAACTCTCACCAATGTCTCATGGCTTCGATCCTTCATGAATTGATGCAAGCTAGAAAAGAATGGCGCTAATTTCGCCGATTGGGATGCGCAACTCCGCTTGGCCGCGGAGGGTGACGACAAGCTTCGTTAGCTTACTGAGGCCTCTCCCACCGCACCTAACGAAAGGTTAACCGCCGGCGCAAGGCGAGCCTATGAGGCTTAACATAAAGAGTCTGACGCGATCAAAAATGTTTTGATCTTCACCATTGGAGGCCGATCTCCAAAGGAGTGCCATAAAGATGAGCACGGCCTATGAGTTCTACACGAAGCTTGTGACCATGTTTTCACAAGCTCCTAGGATCATAAAATATGAGACGGCTTCCGCGTTTTTCGACATGAACTTATGAGAGGGCCAAAAGGTTAGTCCTCATGTACTCAAATTGATTGAGCATGTCGAGACTCTCAAATTGCAAGGGGTTGACATTTCTGAACAACTCGTTATTGATTGAGTATTACATTCCTTGGGCAAAATCAAAACATAGGTACAGTTTATGGTAAACTAAAATATGCAAAACATGAAAATCTCTCTCCATGAATTGCACAAGATGCGTCTGCATGCCGAGAGAGATATGGGGCTAAGTGTTAGAACCTCCAAGGATGTACTCAACATCAATAGCAAGAGTAAGGGGAAGTTCAAGAAAAGTGCTAGCAAGGGGAAGAAGCCCTCCACCTACAAAGGCAAGGGAAACGCTATTGAGAATAGCTCACCCAAGCCTAAGAAAGGTGCCTCAACCGAGGATAGGTGTCATTATTGTAATGGCATAGGGCATTGGAAAATGAATTGCGCTACATATCTAGGAGATATCAAAGCTGGAAAGGTTCTTCCAGTAGGTAAATACTTATCCCCATCATTTATGTTATCAATTCAACTTGATATATAGATATGAGTTGTGATTCTAACCCTATTTATTGTAATTAGGGCATGCAAGCAAGGATAAGGGCAAGGACAAGCAAGCCTAAGAAGGCACTTCAAGGGAAGCTAAAAGTAGCTCACCATGGTTGACGACCTAAGGAAGCTTAGCCTCAAGATTGTCTCCCCTTTTGAATGTACTAAGGTTGTTTGGAACTTTTATTTCCTTGTTGGACATGGAAGCTTTATTTTCAAGAACAATTTGTTGTAATTGAATATTTGGTGACTTGGTTTTCAACCCAAGTGACTTGGTTTGTTGAAACTTTATTGTTCTAAAATTATCAATATACACTACTTGCACTAATAGCATAAATTGTATCGACTCAAACTAATCATATTAGTATTATGATGATTGGATCACTATAATAAGTTCAAAAGATAAGAATTTGATTCTCACTTTAAAATATCAATTGTTAAGTCAAATTGAGTTCTTGAACTCAAAGTGGGGAATCTACCAAACCAATTGGCCACACCACTTATAAAGATAGTAAATGACATGAATATGAATCCACCTCTTTAGCTTATAGAACTAGTCTATCTCGAAGCTAAGATTCGATGTCTTTACAATAAAGACTTTAGTAGATCACTTAAGGTCATGTTGTGATACTTCTACCTCCCTCACGAGTTTGAGTACAAAATTGTTTGTGGCTCATAAGGCTATCTTTAAAGATAATAGTTGTATTTTTCTAAATAAAGAGTGGGAGAAAATAAGCCACAACGTAAAACTAGTTCGGAACTAGTGAGGAAACCAAAATAAAATTTTCTTAGGTTAGACTCAAGACTAGTGAGGAGATCAAAAGAAAGCGTTCTTAGGTAAATCCTTAGACTAGTGAAGAGATCAAAATAAAATGTTCTTGATATAATAAGATTATGATTTATGAAGTGGAAGTACCTAGAAATTTTAAAATTCGATTTTCTAACATAAGAGACTTATGAAACTAAAAGGAATCTATGCAAAGGAATGATTAATTTGGAGTTGTCCAATAATAAATCATTTGATAGACATGAAGATGTTTTATTTGGAGTTGTCCAATTATAGTTGCATGGATAGACATGAATATGTCTACAAAATCTAGGTTAATGTGTAACTATGCTTAGATCCAAATGATCAGTAAAATACCTCAAAGTAGGATTTAAAGTCATGTAAGGACATGAAGTTCAGTGGGACTTAAAGTTATCATGTAAAGACATGAATTTCAGTGGGAGAAATTGTCTTCCACGTCAATGACGTATCACTCATTTTGAGTGACGTATTCTTATTACCTTTTCAAAGGATTAGTTGGATTTTAATGCTGTATGAGAGAGGGCAACACAGTATACTAAAATCAAAATCTATTGTGGAATAAAAGATTTTAGCTTGGCATTTAGAAAAGTGTCTTATATCGATAAGATCCTTTATATATTTCAACATGTTAAATAGGTTATTCATGTTGATGAAAGTGGGATCACTATGAAAAGGTCGTAGTCATCCACTGAACCTAAGAGTTGTTAATCACATGAGTACTAATGTTTCCGCCATTAGGCCAATCATGTATGCCATTACATGAACGTACCTAAATGAATTGTATGCTGGGAGCATGACAAGCCTATTACAAATCAATCCACATGAGTTTCATTGGATAGCCTACAAGAACATTCATAGGGTTCTCAAGGAGAACTAGGGATTCATTCTTGTGTTTGGTAGAGAAAACTTGGTTGTGTGGTAAAGGTCACACAAACCCAAATTCCCAAACTTATAGGGATTTGTCGAAATCTTAGGCATATGTTTGTTATACAAGAAGCAAATAACTAAAAATATGATTGAAGAGTCAATCATTATAAATTCTACAATAAAGACCAAGTACATTATGATGAGGATAAGGTGGCTTAGAAGGGGCTAATGATAGATCCTTTCACCTAAATACCTATCAGTTATCATGATAACGAGTGGGAGCATCTTTAAAGTTAAAGATCGCCCAACACTAGATAAAGATCTAGACATGTACGTAGTTGAATTCATGTTATTAGGAATAATGTTGAATAAAAGGAAAACGCAATTCACAAGGTTGGAATAAATAAATACATGGTATATTCACTACCCAAGCCTTTATTGCATTTAATTAAATCGTCAAGAATTGTCATGGACGAAATAAACTTTAGATTATATGATATGAAGCAATAACATTGTGTTGATTGTTCATATATGATAATCACATTTATCGTTTGAGTTTCTAAAATTCGGTTTTGTGCTTTGTTATATCCAAATGGGTTGTAGAGACAATTTTGAACCCTATTAAAGTGGACTGGATTAACATAGCATAGGCCCCTAGTTGCTTATATGAGGTGTCGTCTCCAAGTGACTAGAGTGTGATGCGATTGATGGCAAGTTCAAGTGTCATAGGGTCATAAGGCATGACCAGACGATCACATAGACAGACTGTAAGGGACAATATGTCGGGCAGTGACCGCTTATAGAGTTCTAGCAATTCTTGTAGCCTGGTCGTGGCAAGAGCTACTATAGTATTCTTTTTGAGTCAATTCTTTGCCCAAAGAATGTTCGCCTAAGCTGGCACAGTTTCAGAGTAACTTTGATTTATGCTTTACGACCTTCGTAAATGGGGTCAAATGGGCATCGTTTGGGTCATGATGAGTTGTGGTTATTCGAAGGGAATAATGCGATAGGAATTGTCCATCCCTTGTCAATGTTATTTTAAAATCTCAAGGCCACTCGAGGAGTAGTAAGTTGAAAGCGAGGCCACGCACGGAAGGTATCTATGGAAGATAATTCCGGTCAGACAATTACTCTCCTGATCGAGGAAACAACTCATGATATGATCAAATGCAAGTACAACCTGCAAGACACCTTGCGTTGAGTGGGAGAGATGTAATAGGATAAGAGAATTGGTGACGCACACTAGTCTCGGACAAGTGGGAGATTGTTGGAGTGAGTGTCCTCAACAATATTGCGATCACATAATTAAATCTCAATAATAAGAATACAAAAGGGACTATGAATATTATAGTCAATTGGTCAACATTAATCGATAACGATTGGCTCACTTGAGTTTGACGTTACTGTCGTATGTCGGTGGTGATCAGTTGATCTCTTGAGGTCACACCTAAAGGACAATTCGCTAATCATGTACATTAATTAACTGTATTGCGATACAGATTAATTATTCCCTTAAATTAAACTAAGTTTATATTATAAGTGAGAACTATATCTTATTGTAATATGATTAAATAAGATTAATTTTAGTAATTTAATTGTTATATTACGAAGAATGCATTATGTTTATGAAACATTTAAGATGAGCAAAATTGGTTGATTATAATTACAAATTGAGATGACCCATTTTATTTACATGCAATTATAAAATATGACTTAAAATGTTAAGTCTAATTATTTTATATGAAATTGCATTTAAATTAGTTAAATGAACATTTATAAGCCAAATTACATGTTACATGTCACATGTCACATGTGTGACAAATGACAAATTGGAAAAATAAAATGGACACCCATATTACATATGGGGACCGGCTTCATGAGCATTAAATAAACTTTTGGATTTTAATTATTTGATCTAATAAGCATTCGACCAAAATGATAAAAACAAAAGCCTAAGATTCTTTTCTTGTAAAGACAAAATGAAAGTGACTACACACCCCACCATGGGGCATGTGGTCGGTGCTAGTGAAGAGAAAAAGAAAACAAGTTTCCTCTAATTTATTCAACACTCCATCTCATTTTCTAATACACATGCCAATTGCTTATCTCTCTTCTCTAACTTCTCACTACAACTTAAGAAGTTCTTACAACTTGAAGTTCATATTTTACTAGTAATTTTACTAAGTGTAGTAATTAGATTATTAGTTATTTTAAGGGAGAATACTATATTGTACTAGTGTAGTATATTATATAGTGATTAAAGAGAATAGTGTTGGGTGCAACTTATAGGAGAGTTTCTACTTTAAAACTAGGAGGTCATCCCCTGATTTATAGCTCAAGAACAATGGTTGAAAGGAGTTCAATTATTGTGCCCATTTCCTTCATACTCATTGTAAGAAATTGTTCTTTCTTGTTCTTTTGTTATGCATGCATAAGATTCTCATAGTTTAAGAGTAAACTATTGATAAGATGATATTAGAAATGTCTAATATTGAATTTAAGAAACTTATAGCAAGGTGGTACCTCCACAAATGCTGTCGAGATTAACATTTCGCTAAACAAACCAGAGTTAAGGAACCCACCCCTAGGTATAGTCTGACGTTCACAGCCTCTTGTAATTCATATATGATGCAACAAAAAGGATATGATAATATAACCTCAAATAGCCTTGAAGAGAGGATCCTCATCTCATTCCAATATTGGGCTACAAGCTGATATTTCTTCTACAATACAGAGATCGAGACAAAATAATAAGAAATTCTGAAATCTGGAAAACTCAAAGAATAGGAGAGATAAGAAGCTCTTTACAAGATTCAAGAGAAAGGAATGAAAGGGCCAACCAATATAGAAGCTCCCACATAACGATGGTCCAAAGATGAAGTTGTTATTTGGGAATGTTGTAGAGAGAAAAAATGAAGAGATATGAGTTAAGATTGATATAATGAGAGAAAATAATCATAACCTCTTTCACAAGTCACCAAACTGATCTGCGAAAATAGTTGAAACCAACAAGAACTCGGTCGAGTAAGCCACACTTGACCGAATAAAGAATACTCGGCCGAGTTTAGGCTACTCGCTCGAGTGGCTTAAGGCTTAGTCAGAACCCAAAGAGTAATTGACACCTGACAACTCGGTCGAGTCACCAACCTCCTCGATCCTCTCACTTGATCGAGTCACCAACATACTCGAACGAGTAACTTACCTACTCGTTCAAGTGAATAATTAACTTGACCGAGTAACAACTAGATTTGGTCGAGTAATAAGTTTACTCGACCTCCAACTAAGACTACAAGCAAACAAACACAAAGGCGAACACAAACTCCACTGACGCAAAACCATCGAAGTTCATCCCCGAAGTTCACCCCGCACCTTTAAGACACAACCGACACCCCTATGGCGATTCCAACCACGAACATAGTTTCGCGCACGAGACAAAACCATGAATCGTAATAACTACACTCATCCATTCAAATCACACTATCAAAACCATCAATTTCCAAAACGACCAAACACATAGTATATATATTATACGCACATAGTATTAATATATATATATATATATATATATATATATATATATATATATATATATATATATATATATATATATATATATATATATATATATATTTTACGAATACATTTTCCATTTAAATAAATAACATACGACAATAACGCATGACGAGTTAAATTATAAAATTACATGAAATGCTTACATACGCATTTCAAAAATTCCTCCCTCTTTAAAAGAGAACTTTGTCCTCGAAATTCGCACCCGCATGCTTGATGTACAAGTACGTAAACGATATAATTATAATACAACCACCCTTCCACAAATTCTATCGACACCATATGAAAAACTAGCGAAGAAATTCAAATAAAGCGTAAACAGTATCAACTCGGTAGAGTACAATCTGTACTCTGTCGAGTTCGACACTTGGTCGAGTTCATACACACTCGCTCGAGTCTGACTTACACGGTCGAGTGAGCTAAGTATTCGACAGAGTGACTCGAAGCTGGGATTTCAAATTCAATTCAATCATCGACCAAATACTAGGAAGGAATATTATCCCCCTCGGACTAAAACAAACGGCTACCACATTGTACGACATGCAACATACCATTACATTGAAAGAATGTTCTAAACATAATTCAACACATAGCCGTCCTATGTATTACAAGTTCAAAGTTATCTGAGAAAATATTACATACCCAACTTAACAATCCAAATAAAATTGTTGAACCACAACAACAAATAGAACCACGATCCCAAAATCTCCAAGCTTCTGACTTGCCATCTTCTTAATCCACGCCGTCTTGATAATTATAATACTCATACTCATCCATAAGAACACCACCTTGATCGAATGACCGTGTAGCATCGTCGTGGTAGTAACCACTACACCATGCTCCCCAAGAAGACGACGAACTTCCCTCATCTTGCCTCTGATGCTGCTGCATCTGCCCCTGACTCCAAGCTCCATCTAGGCAACCTCTACAATGATATATGTCTACACCCCACGAGGAAGACTCTATGCCATAATTGGCAAACACTCCAAAATCATCTCTTGGGCCGCTTCACCAACTCGGCCGGTGAAGATCGTTACAAATCTGAAGTGCGACATGCGCTCATGCACATTCCTTAAAACCAAATCATGATTCACACAAGAAATGAGCTCGGCCTGATAGGCAGAATGATCAGACCTTGGGAAGTATAGCCACTGCCAAACTGTTGATACAATAAAAGCTCAGACGACTACATCGGAGGGGAGGGAGGAGCGTCCATCCTCTGAGTCCACGGGACTCGTTGTTCTCGCGACCACGCATGGGATGACTCACTCGACCACAAGGATGTGGGCTCCTGAGTCAAAGACTGAGGTGATGGCTGAAGCCATTTCCAAGAAGGTGCCTGAAATCAAGCCTACGAAGACTCTCGCGACCATGCCTGGGAAGGCAGCTGGGACCACGCCTGGGATGGCGGCCGAGATCAAACCTGCGTCGGCTCATTATACACTGGCCTCCGAGACTCCCTAATTGGCTGGGAAGACGACGAGGCTAAGGACTGGCTCACAGCGGGAGCTCGACTACTAGGGCTGACCATTATACCATTCTTCCAATTGTAAAAACGGTCACTAGGAAACAAATAGGTCTCATCGGCCCGCCTCTTAGCATTAGAAGCAAGCCATGGAAGAGGCTCAATCTTCTTAAACTCATACATCTCACCCGGGTAAGTGAAATCATACCAAGTATCCTCTCCCACCTTCGATGCCCAAGTCTTGCCATCAATATACCTAAACCAACGGAGAATCTTCATCACATAGTCCTTCCCATAGTTAGGAATCAAATCCATCATAGCTTTATCCTCGTCCCTGGGTACAAACTTTGCCGCCGTAGTAGTAATTTTTGTCACTATATATCGCTCCCAATCCAAGGAGCATTTAGATGCACTAGCCAACCTCTCAAGAATCAAACATACCACCGAGCAAGGACTCATGGACACCCTCTTATCTCGGCTCACATTAAAATATGAAGTCAAAAAAATTAAACCCGCTCATTGGTATTGAGCTTACAATGGTCCGGCTGACCAAAAAGATTACTCCCAAAAATCCTCAAAGCAAAACGAAGAACAGGGTGCTGGACCACGGTAAGATTCATACTACTAACCTTGTGACCCTCTCAACCGGCTAATATTTTAAAGAACGCGGTTGCAAAGAAGGCTGTCAGAAACTCCTTGTAACAATCCACGGCGTCCGCTCCCAAATTTAAAGTCGCTCTGAACCCAACAAAAGTCAAACTGCACTCCTTTCCCTTGACCCGAAAGAAAACCTTCTTATCCTTGAATGAATATGAGCACAAGAACTCGAGAATAAACTGACGATAAGATAACTCTTGAAGGTTATAAAGCCCTTCAAAACCCAACTCCACAAACATCTTCTCAAGATCTGCATCCAATCCCATGTCCGCATTGAACTCGGGATCCACACATCTAGTCGGTAGCATATGACACTCATTAAGCGCCAAAAATTTGATGCTCTGCTCTGCATCTCGGAAGTTCACATTAGGGTGCTCTGGAATGGGCACAATCTCGACCACCTCTAGGGTTGATGCATGTCGTAGCTTCTTCTCCTTGGCACGACTATTTATGGCGCTCCTCGACCTCTTGCTTGGTGCCATCTAACATCAACATTATAAGAAGAACCCAATTGGTACCTCATGACAAGAATTACCCACGAATGATTCAAGGGCAAGAATGAGTATTTAAGCAAGATTTGAGCATGATTACTTACTAGGATTAGATTTTGATACTTGGGATAATATAGGTGGAAAAATCGGAGTTCGAACATCCAAATTAAAGAAAAGGCACTCATCTAAATTTCTTGCTAGTGACAAAACAAAAGTAAATTTAGTATTAACATATAACTTATCTAAAGTTGAAAAGTTTGACATGGAGACGGCAAAATAAAAGGATTTAACAAAGTTTGACTATAAAAAGAATAATAGGATATTTCTTAACTTTTAATACATAACTGAATAATATTTTATACCCATCTTCAACATAACCCAAAAATCAAAGTAAAATCATACAAGTAAAAATTTCAGAAATTATTAAACTTTAGGATAATGCATAAGACTAATAGCTATATAGAATTTTAAAACATACTAACTTTAGAAGCAATTTAACATGTTTTAGCATATTTCCCTCAAATATTAAAATTTAGGGTTTCATTAATATAACCCAAAATTTTGGATTTTTATTTTGCAAATTAATCAAAGATCTTAGGCCTACTAATCCTTACTATCAACAAGCAATAACAACAACAAGATAAATCACACATAAAGGAAATTTTCGAGAAACAAAGAGGGATTTCCAAAAAAAGGAGAAATTGGGGTAAAATACATAGAGGAGAGAGCAATTACCTTTCTTGAAGAAATTAGAAGGAAATAAGAGAAGAATACCACGAAAATGGAGGGATTCAAGCTTCAAACGAAGTAACAATGGAGTTATATAAAGAGATTTAGGGTTTGCGAGTGATAAAAATATGATTTGAAAATATAAGTTTTTGGATATAATTCAGTCAAATGGGAAATTTTGGGTCCGACTAATCCCGAAACTCGGTGGAATATAAAAGGACTCGGCCGAGTTGACGGTACTCGGTAAAGTGCATATAAACTAGGCCGAGTGGACAAAATTTAGAAGACCCTGATTCGAAGCACTTGGTCGAGTCAAGAGGGACTCGCTCGAGTGACCTCACTAAAACAGTGGGTTAGCCCAAGCAGCTTCAAAACTCTTGATTTCAATACTGTTGCATTCCAACTTCTTCGAGTGCTGCAATAATAAATCTCAAGAGGGTTGCTAAAACGAGCAGTACCCTTTGTGAGGTATTCAAACATACAAAAGAATGGCTTTAAAATACCCGCATTAGAAGACTATATCTTTTAATTTACACTACGCTTCATATTACGCATCCTAAGATAATTCCCGCACTTATATACCAAAACATGAACACACATTCGTCCTTGTAGAGTTTCTTTCAATTAGATAAGCAGTACATAATATAGTACCATTACTTATTACCACATAGTTTTTTTATATTTCACATCATTGGACCTAAATCAAACAATAAGCACATTACATGTACATTTTATCACATCACCCACTATAGTTATCCCGTTTCCCATCATACAATTCAGCTCTTTAACAGCATAAGTTCTAACTTAAATATAAGAGGCGAATTATATCCATCAAGTGCCTACGTCATAAAATTCCATAGCTTACAACTTAAATCAAATACACTCCTTCAACATGAAATTATATCCAAGTACATAAACAAAGTCTTACAACTCAACACAATCCATGTTTTCGACTCTACCCCAAAAGAATTTCACGAATAATACTCACAAAAATACGCATACTTAACCACAGAGGCATTTTTCATACCAAACACTTGATCCCTCATTTCATAACCATGATACCATACCTACACACATCAAATAGCATTGTCTCCCTTTTACTTTATCCCCGTCGTTATCGGTTCATATTGTAAGGGACGAGATTTTGAAATGAGTGGGCGTGGTCATCAAAATCTAACGGAATGAGCTCCCGACAATCAAACTCAGGATTCATTTTATTAGAATCTCTATATTCATTCGGGTTCATTGCTTTTAGGCTCCAAGATCATCGTTCTGATACAACTTTGTGACACCTCGCCACTCCGAATCAACATCAACACATTCGCCGGATATATCGAATGGATCGTGATTGGAATGCAAAACACATTCCCAAAACACGGTCAGCCAACATAAAGATAATCATCAACAGGTGCATCAAAATACAATCATAACACATATCTGGTGTCATAGTGTAGCGCACCCAAACCACCAATCGCGGTGCCATCAACTAGCACGCCCCCGTTTCCAGGGCACGTCGTAGACACCATGGGCCCTACCACAGCAGGTCACCCCATGACCCAGATCATAACCACGTGTATTGTCTCTTCCATGGTGGGACCATGAAGAGCGACCCATAGATTCTATGGAGCCGATTTCCAAAACCACTCCATATATACAAACACTCCAAACACCACAATATCACAATTGCCACCAATCAATCAGCTCAAATCAACATGTCACAACCATATCATAATACACATTCAAAGATCAATCATATATGCATCAACTAAGTAGGATGCACGTACTTTTTATCATTCCAAGCAATCATCATCAATACGAAATCCAATCACAAGAATCGTCATTCATGAAATCCGTATTTCCAATAAATCACAATCAACAAGAGGAAGGTGTGTGACAACCCTCGCAAAAGCGGAAAGTAAATCAAGCATAAAATGCAAAGAAATTGTTGAAATACGGGGTTCTTAATACTTTTAAATGCAAGAAATAGTACGAGGAATCGTTAAAGAACCAACAATAGAAAAGTAGCTAAAAATGGGAGACATAATCTCTCAAAACAACAATGAGTCTAGAAAAACTAGAGTCAAAGCGAAAGGTAAACGTCGAATGTCAATGCCTGCTAGTTCACATGGTCTCCACCCCAAAAACGCACCAACTAGTACATGTTCATTCATGAAACATGAATGCCACAGTCAGTGGGGAGTAACTCAGGGTTCACCCAGCCATATCATATTAGAACAAGCATAAGCAGAGCATATAATTATACATCATCATACATATATAAGTTTCATGCCATCTTCTGACGATAACATTACATGTAAGGGGAAATCAAACATAATAATCATAACTCCAAACTGTAAACAACAATACACCGTCAAAGACATCCGTCATATAAGGCAAACAAACACAAATTCAAACATATTCCCACGGTAAGTGAAACACACTAGCATCTTCACTAAGCAAGACTAGACTACCCTAGACTATAATCCTCCCGGTAGGACTACGATAATAATACGGTTCTAGTTTAAATCTGGCCAGACTCTCGCGATAAGGCATTTCCCGATTCAACATTTGGTAGGGCTTTCCATATCTAAGACTTGAGATAAGGCGTTTACCATGTACCATAATATGGCAGGGCGGCAACAGATGAGGCAGAAAGAGAATAAGTCTACAATTGTGGCAGGGGCGGCAATGAAAAGGTTATCACACAATAGTAAAGCAAGTACGCTACATGCAATGACACCAACCGGTTGAACAACGCTAAGCGTTCGCCTCCCAATAACATCGTCATATTCCCAATAACATATAATATAATGTACCTTTATCGCTCTGACATAAAGCCTAATAAGAATAACAGTACAAATGGGAATGAGAGTTCAATATCATCCAACAACCATGACTCAACCGACTACTCAAGACATATATGACTTCAACGAGTGACACATGAAAAACCGTCATTAAACATGTGAATGGCATGTGAGATATGATATAGCTCATACATAAGTCATTAAACATCATTTCGTACGATTATAACGTAAATAAATCATAAGAACGTTACATATGAAAGCATGTGAGAAAGAAGGAGAAGAGAAGCAAATGGGGTCCCTAGCCATGTGGGTGGCCGGCGGCCGGCCCACCGGCTGGGCGACAATGCCCAACAAATAAAAACCCAAAATGTTAAAGGGGCTCCCCAGCCAGTCGGCTAACTAGCGGCCGGCCGCTCGCTTGGGCACCATGGCCACGACCCAATTTTCCAAAAATGATACAGGGATTTCCCAGCCGGTCAGGCCACTGGCGGCCGGTCGGCCTGCTGGGACCAAGGGAAATTCTAAAACTCAAAGAAAAGTAGCAGGGACCTCCCAACCGGTTGTCCGACCGCCTGTCGGTCTACTAGCTGGGAACATGAATTCATGAATTCATGATAACAATCAACAAAGAACTCGGTTTTACCTACTCGTTACTACCCTAGAACACATAAGAAACACATAAAATGTGATACCGAGTAACCCATCTGCATTACCTCTTGGTAGCCCTTGAAGCCTCCAAATCTTCTTCTATGCCTTGTCGAGATCCTCTAAGTCTCCTCCTAAATAAGAAATAACTCAACTTTGAGATGAACTCAATCTTAGAGAAATAGACAGAAATTTGAAGTTTAACAAAGATTAAACTTTCTAACCGAGAAACAAAGAGAATAAAAAAAGATGAAGATTAATGCAAGAATGAAGAGATTTGGTTAAGAACTGAAGGAATAATGGTGGTTTAAAGTTGTGAGGGAGTTTGAGTTGTGAGAGATGAAGAAATCTGAAAAATTAGATGGAAGAGAAGGAATGAGGTGGGTTGAGTGGTAGGATGAAACCTAATAGAGGTCAAATAAGAACCATTTGGCCCAATAACGAAAAATTGGTCAGTTTTTACTAAAATTTTGCGTAGAATTCAAATATGAGCTCAAGCGGGGTAAAACGACACGACTCTTAACCAACTAAGCTAAATCCCTATTTACGGCTTAAATTAAGGCTAACTTAATAATAATATTAATAATAAAATATTAAATAAAATCTAATCGCTAATTTTGCATATGTTATACGGAGGCTTACGACATTTCATCAAACACCTTTCCTACGTTAACAATAGTCATCCACTTCACTAATAATTCTAATTATACTAGTCTATTACCCATAATCTAATTGAAACCGACTCTGAAAAAATACGGAGATCTAGACAAAATTATAAGAAATCCCTATATCTGTAAAAATCAAGGAATATGAGAGATACGAAGATCACCAAAAGTATCAAGAGAGAGCAATGAAAGGTCCAACCAATATAGAAGCTCCATCATAACAATGGTCCAAAGATGAAAATCACAAATTAAATTACATAAAGTGTTTGCTTATTATTTGAAAGAGTTTTAGAGAGGCATTAAAAGAAGAGAGATGAGTTAAGATTGATAGATAGAGAGATAATAAGCATAACCTATTTCACAAGACTCCAAACTGATTTGATGAAATAACTTAAACCGACAGAAACTCGGTCGAGTAAGGCAGACTCGATCGAATAGGAATACTCCACCGAGTTTAGGCTACTCGGTCAAGTGGCTCAAGGCAAACTCACATCCCAAAGCGTAATTGACACCTGAAAACGCGGTTGAGTTACCAACCTACTCGACACTCTCACTTGGTCGAGTCACGAACCTACTCGATCCTCTCACTCGGACGAGTCACTAACATACTCGAGCAAGTAACCTACCTACTCGGTCGAGTGAATAGTCAACTCGACCGAGTAACAACTAGATTGTTGGAGTAAGTGTCCTTAACAATAATGCGATCACTTTATTAAATCTCAATAATAAGAATACAAAGGGATGATGAATATTATAGTTAACTGATCAACATTAATCGGTAACGATTTACTTATTAGAGTTTGACGTTACTGTCGTATGACGGTGGTGATCAGTTGATCCCTTGAGGTCACACCTAAAGGACGATTCCCTAATCATGAAAGTTAATTAATTGAATAGCGATACTGATTAATTAATCTCTTGATTTGAACAAGTTTAAATTATAAGTGAGGATTAAATCTTATTGTAAGATAATTAAATAAGATTCAATTTAGTAATTTAATCGTTATATTACTAAGAATGCTTAACGTTTATGAAACATTTGAGATAAGCATAATTGGTTGATTAGAATTACAGTTACTTGTAGATTATAATAACCATAGATGAGATAACCCATTTTATTTACATGTAATTTTAAATTATTACTTAAAATGTGAAGTTTAGTTTATTTGTTTTAATATTGCATTGAAATTAATTAAATGTACATTTATAAGTAAAATTATATGTCACATGTCACATATCAGATATGTGACAAATGGCAATATAACAAAATAAAATAGACACTCATTTTACATGGGTGCACCGGTTTTGGAGTTATAGGGTAGGCTAAGGTGTTGAGTGTTGTTCTAATTAAGACTTAAACAACATGATTACTACCAAATTCCTAGACCCTACCCTAATACTTTGTAAAGACAAAAAGTGAGAAGCATGCTCACTCTTCCCTTGGTGGTGCCGATTTTGTGAGCTCAATAAGAGGAAATGTTTTTCCTCTTATTACTTACTTGATCTCATATTTTGTAGATCTAAAAATAATCTCTCTTTCTTACACTAGAAACTTGAGAAGTTTCAAATAAACAAAGTTCATAGATTACTAATAATAATACTAAGAGTAGTAATAGAGTTATTAGTAATATATATATATATATATATTAAGGGCATCTCATATATTATACTAGTATGCTAATATTTGAGAGATTAAATATTGTCTTGGGTGAAACTTATTGGAGAGTTCTTATACTTGGAACTAGGAGTTCATCCCTCATATCTTTAAGCTCAAGAACATTTATAGGAATGTGTCATATCCTTGTGCCCTTATTCGTCCAAATCAATGTGAGGAAAATTTCTCTTCTTATCTTTGTGTTTTTAGTTATGCATGCATAAGATTCACTAACTTTATAAGTAAACTAACTTATTTATGTTATTAGAAATGTCTAATAATGGGTTTAAGAAACCAACATAGATTTGATCAAGTAAATATTTTACTCGACCACCAACTAAGACTACAAGAAAACAAACACAAAGGCGAATATTGATGATTTATGGAAATTTGTATTTCTCAAATATGATTTTTAGTGATTTTATTACATTTTAATGAGTAAAACGGTGTTTAAAATACTAAAAAAAGTTAGAGTTATCGCCTGACCTTGACATTGTTACAAGATTTCACATGTATATTTTACTTACTTTATGTAAACTTTCGTGCGGATTGGATTTATTTCTCATGATTTATGATTTTTATATGATAAAAATGAACTAAATGGAGATTAGATGGTTAAAAATAGTTCGACTTTGAATCAGACAATGAAATTTTAATGTGTTATCACATGCCAGTTTTAATCACTGTGGGAAAAAATTTAGATGTATTAGATTTGTCTTGCATGATATATGAATTTTTAATGTAAAAATGGCATAAATAGTGACTATTTTAGCAAAAATAGCTAAAAGAAATTTCATGGCATGAGAAAATTAATTCTGGTTGCATTAATGGCTCAATTTTCATATATAAATTTGAAAATTTTATTAGATTAATTTTCACATGCTTTATATATTTTATTTGATAAAACCGATAAAGCACAACCGATTATTTCTCAAAATAATTCGAATTTTTAACCTTGATTTTTGACATTATGAGGGTCATGGTAATATTCCATAATGTTCAAAATTTTAAATTTCAAATTTTGAAATTATTGTAATTAAATTTGGATTTATTTCATTAAAATATGATTTTAAAGTCTAAATATAAGCAATTATATAACAACAAGTTGAATTATTGTCAAAATCTGATTAATGACTAATTTTTGAATCCTAAGAAAGTTAGGATAATTAACTTGCACTGTCGGATCTTTATGTTAATGATAGTGATCTCAACCTTGGTATTTTGATACAAGTTGTAGTTCTCATCCTCCTAATTCTATTTAGGGCATAAGAAGAAAGACAAGGTAAAGCAAGCTTGAGGGGATATCCAAGATGAGGGAGCTAAGCTACCCACCACATAGAAATGACCTAAGGATTAGCTTGGCGTTTTTGCTATTTGTCTTTTAAGTTATTTTGAATGTTGTTTGGAACTTTTTTATATCCGTGTTAGACATGGAAACTGTTTTTATTTCCATTTTAAAAGACAATTGTGGTACTTTATAATGATGGCTCGTTTTTCAACCAAGGTCATTATATTAATGGAATTTCATGTTCTTAATATTTTCATTATACAAAGTTAATAGTGTAAACATAAAGTATTGCGACTAATTGATCATATAAGAAAATGTAATGATTGGATCATTATAATCACCTATGTTATGGATTGGATTCTAACTTATGCACTTGTGACTAAACATCACAATTTATTTAAAATAAGAAAGATCAATTGCATAGTTAAATCGAGTTAATGAACTCACATTTGGGGATTTAAAATTCATATAAGCCCTAAGATAAGATCTTTTAACGCCAACATGACTCCGTACAAGCTATGGAAGGGATAAGAACCCTAATATATTTTAAGACATGGATAGAGATCTAAGTATTTTAGCTTAGATAGAACAAGTCTATTAAGAAGCTAGAATACAAAGTCTAATCAAATAAATCTACTATAGATCGCTCAAAGTTAATGCGAGCATTTTACCTCATTAAACCTAGAGAACAAAGTTGTTTGTGGCTCATGTTACTATCCTTAAAGAAAATAGGTGTAAATTTAAAAGGATAGACTGGGAGAAATTTTTCCACAAACTAATTTTTGGATAGAGAGACAAGAGAAAATGTTCTTAAGTCGTCCAAGGTTAGAGGCTAATAGTTTGAAATTTCTATTTTGGAAAGTGATAAAACTATGATCTCTGAAATGGACGTTATTAAGTTCCAATTCGAAGTTGTTACATAATAGCCTGAGAATCCAAGATGGAATCTATGCATATGAATAAATTTACATGGAGAGGTTTGGACCTCTATAGGGTAAATCAAACTATAAGGTAAAGAATTGCATAGATAGACATAAAGATGTCTACATGTTTAAGTTAAAATATAACAATCTTTGAGATCCAAGTTATCATTACTAGACCTCATTGAAAGTATACGTATGACAAGTAGTTGTTAAAAACCACCTTTCTGAATTGGTATTTAGAGAAGGGATGTGTATGTGACACAGACACATAAATTGTCATACAAAGCTTAAGAGATCAAATGTGTGATCCTAACTAAGCGCTTAAGAGGTTGTAATTATCGTTTCATGATAAGAGAGAATGATTTCCTCTATATGTCGCAGAGCCATGTTTATACATATAGTTAAGTAGGAGCTGGATCTATCATGTATGGAAAGGAAGTTAAGTGGAAGTTAAAATTGTCTTGTTTGGACATAAAGATTAGTGGGAGCAAATTGTCTTCCATATCTTGTATGTAAGAGACATATTATTCATTAGAAATGATGTACTGACATTGTCTTCCGTGAAGGAGTGTTTGAGAAATCATTTACAGCTGAAAGACTTGGAAGATGCATATCGCATCTTAAGTATCCAAAATCTATAGTGATAGATGAGAGAGGATATTGGCATCAAGATAAGAACATTATATTGTTAAGATCCTTCATCTATTTCAACAAAGTTGAGTAGGTTATTCATATTGATGAAAGTGGGATCACTATGAAATAGTCATAGTCATCCACTGAATCTAAGGGTTGTTGATCACATGATTACTAATATTTTCGCCATTAGAGCAGTCATATATGCCATGATATTCACATAACTTAATGACTTGAATGCTTGGAGCATGACAAGCCAGTAAAAAATAAATCCACATGAGAGTCATTGGATAGCCTTCAAGGATTTGACAAAATCGTAGGCTAACATTTGTTATATTAAATGCGAATAACTAAAAAGCATGATTGAAGAGTCAATCATTAAGAATTCTACAAATAGATTCTTAGTACATTATGATGAGGGTAAGGTGGCTAATAAGGAACTAATATTAGATCCTTTCACCAAGATACCTATCACATGATTATAATGGTAACAAGTGGGAGCATCTTTCAAGCTAAAGAGTCCAACACTAGATACAGATCTAGACATGTACGCAGATAAATTCATGTTATTAGGAATAACGTTGAATGGAATGAAAAAGCAATTCAGAAGGTAAGAATAAATGAATACATGGTATATTCCTTATCCAATCCTTTATTGCATTTGGACAAGATCGCCATGTGGCATCATGGAACTTGTATGCTTTAGATTATAAGATATGAAGCAATAACATTGTGTTGATTGTTCATATATGATAATCACATTTATTGTTTGAGTTTCTAAAACTCATTTTGCGCTTTGTCATATCCAAATAGGTTGTAGTGACAACTTTGAACCCTATTAAAGTGAACTGGATTAATATAGCTTTGGCCCCTAGTTGCTTACAAGAAGTGACGTCTCCAAGTGACTGGAGTGTGATGTGATTGATGGCAAGTTCAAGTGCCATAGGGTGATAAGAGATGACTAGTCGATCACATATGCAGACTATATGCGACACTCTGTCGGGCAGTGACCGCTTATAGAGTTCTGGCAATTTTATAACCTGGTCGTGGCGAGAGCTACTATAGTATTCTTTTTTAGTCAATTCTTTAGGCTAAAGACTGTTCACCTAAGGTGGCACAATTTCAAAGTGACTTTGATTTATGCTCTAGGACCTAAGTAACTGGGGTCAAATGAGCATCTTTTGGGTCATGATAAGTTGTTTTTATTCCAAGGGAATAGTGCGATAGGAATTTTCCACCCCTTGTTAGGGTTATTTAAAAATCAACAGGCCACTCGAGGACTAATAAGTTGGAAATGCGTGGCCACGCTCGGAAGGTATCTATGGTCGATAATTCCGGTCAGACAGTTACTTTCCAAATCGAGGAAACCACTCTTGATATGATCGAATGCAAGTACGACCTACAAGACATCTTGCGTTGAGTGGGAGATAATAATATGACAATATCATAAAAAAAAAAAATTGACACCCATTTTACATGGGTGCAGCGGTTTTGGGGTTATAGGGTAGGCTTTAGGTGTTGAGTGTTGTTCTAATTAAGACTTATACAACATGATTAATACCTAATGCCTAGCCCCTACCCTAATACTTTGTAAAAGACAAAAAGTGAGAACCCTGCTCACTCTTCCCTTGGTGGTGCCGGTTTTGTGAGCTCAATAAGAGGAAATATTATTCGTCTTATTACTTACTTGATCTCATATTTTGAGGATCTAAAAATAATCTCTCTTTCTCACACTAGAAACTTGAGAAGTTTCAAATAAACAATGTTCATAGATTACCAATAATATTACTAAGAGTAGTAATAGAGTTATTATACTAGTATGTTAATATTTGAGAGATTAAGGATTGTCTTGGTGCAACTTATTGGAGAATTCTGATACTTGGAACTAGGAGTTCATCCCTCATATCTTTAAGCTCAAGAACATGTATAGGAAGGTGTCCTATATTGGTGCCCTTATTCGTCCAAATCAATGTAAGGAAAAGTTTTCTTCTTATCTTTGTGTTTTTAATTATACAGGCATAAGATTCACTTAGTTTACCAGTAAACTAATTTATTTATGTTTTTGGAAATGTCTAATAATGGGTTTAAGAAACCAACATAGATTTGGTCGAGTAACAAGTTTACCCGACCTCAAACTAAGACTACAAGCAAACAAACACAAAGGCGAAAATTGATTTCACCGACGCAAGACCATCGAAAGACACGAGTATTACAAAGATAATTTTGCAGCTGCTTTGATTGAATATTATAAAGTTTTTCTTGGTAATGTTATTAGTACTCCCCCGCTTGGTGATGCTTATATTCAACTAGGTCATTGCTTATAAGATAGGGATTTTGAGGATATCATCGAACCCATTGATCATGCTAAAATTAAAGAGGCACTTTTTGATTTTGGCTCTGATGAAACCCATGGTCTTGATGGTTTCTCCTCTGCCTCCTTTAATGCTTCTTGTAAATATGTTGGTGTTGACTTTTGTAAAGTTGTTTAAGCCTTTTTCAGAACTGAGATTGGGAAGATGTGTAAGCAAGCTTGTGCTACTTTGATTACTTCAATTCCCAAAAAAATACGAAAGTACTTCAGCGCTTGATTACATAACAAGCCTAAATCCTGCTGCACGACTCTTTACAAAACTATTAGCAAAATCCTTACAAAAAGAATTAAGAGTGCCCTTCCCTCTCTTATTCGCCATAAACAAGCTGTCTTCCTCCCTGATAGGAATATACATTAAAACATCATACTTTCCCAATATCTGGTCGAATACTATGGTAGGAAGATTCTTACTCCAATGTGCCTTATTAAAGTTAGGTAAGCTTTTCATTCCCTTCAATGGGGATTAATTAAGAACATGCTTAATTCTTTTAAGTTTCCTAATCAATTAATTGTCTGGATGATGGGTTGTATTTCTTTCTCCTGGTTTTTAATTAAACCTAATGGGTCCATTATTGGCTTCTACAAGGAGAAAGTTGTGTCGGGCAGGGGGAACCCATTTTAGCTTACCTTTTTGTTTGGAGTATGAAAGTTCTGTCTAGATATCTCAGGAACATTTTGCTCTCAACTTAATGTTTCTTACTATAAAAAATGCTCAAGCTTAATCTGAATCACTATAATACGCTGTATTCTTACTGTTTAGTACTCGGTTGAGTAGGGGGGCTCGACCGAGTGGTGTCAGTACTCGGTCGAGTAGCGGTCATTCAGCCGAGTGGTAGATTGTGTCAGTTACGAAGGATTTCGTCAGTTAATCACTCATAATCAAATCGCTAAACTCTCTTAAAACTCTCTCTAAATCACTCTTAATCATCATAACTCATCCCTAAGGTTGGATTGTCATCGCTAGTTCGTCGGAATCGTTCTTTACCTTAATCTCGTTGTAAATACTTGGGTAGATCTTATTAACCCTAATCTGTTTTAAGGATGGGATTAGATTGTTTATTGAACTAGGTTATTAATTGTTCTTAGGATGAGCCTTTGTAAAGGAAGATATCTTATTGTAATTATATTCGTTGCGGAATTACTTAGAGGTACAGTTTTCCTACTCAGTACCTTTGTATATTTATTGATATTGTTGATGTTGTTGTTTTTTGTTACTATGATGATGATGATGATGATGATGATGATGATGTACTTGTGATTGTGATTGTGATTGGTTACTAGTTATATATTGGTGGTTCGCCGGGAGACGGTACTACACCCCGCGTTTCCCTCTCGTGGCTCTCCTGCTACGAGGGGGGATGTGCACATTAATGTTCCGGGAACTCTCGTTGCGGTGAGAGGGGTTGTTGATGTCTAATGCTGCGATTTGGCATCGTAGGTGGAATGGCATTCAGATCTACAGTCTGACGGTGGCAGGGGTGACTGCTTTGTCGGGAATTCAATCGTTGGAGTTTGGAGATATTACTGGTTACTTGGTTACCTGGTTACTTTTAGATGATTGTTCTTGTTTGATTATGCGTTGATTGATATATGTTGGTACTGACCCAGTTCATGTTTTTAAAACTACTGTGATCCATTGGGAAATGGTGAGCAGGAGTTAGCAGTTATTCCCTTTGACCATGTGTTAGGGATCGAATGGGATTGACGCTGCTGACTAGTCTTTAGTTCCCGCTGTGTCATATACCTTGTTTATGAGTTGTTATTTCAGACGAGTTTTTGATATGTTGTTTAGAGATAATATTTCATTATTTATTTAAGATGATGTAATTACTTAAAACGTTATTTAATACACGACAAATAAAAGGGGAAGGTATCCACAAAAGGTTACAAGGGCAAGTTAAGGATATACAAGGTAAGTTTGAGGAAAGTAAAAAGTGAAGTTCTTAAGGAGAGAAGTAACTAAAAAAATGAAGAAACATCTATATAGAGGGAAGAGAGCAAGGTACACCATAGACAAGAAAAATCATCGATGAGGTTCAAACACACTTCAATTAGGCTTGTCAATCTTCAATCTTTGGCAAATGATAATTCTTCTAGCTAATAACACATGGTCGACCTCAAGACGGTAGATACAAATAAGGATAACATAGCTCAACATAATTAACAAACAAGTTAGAACCTAACAAACATCAAGTACACTAAAGACTACCACCTTAGGTCCTTATGTCTACCCATCTCTCATTCATCATTCATTGGTCAAGTTATTTAAGGTTTGGGTGCACGAATGTGCGTTGGAAGCGTTATAGCTATGATACCAACTTTGACACCCTGCTATTTCGCTGTAAAGTAAACACATAGATTGCAGCGGAAAATAAGAGATTTTAAAAACTTCAAATGCAAAAACCGCGAATGTCACTTTTTGATCAAACTACAGCTTACTTAATAAATCTTTTATACAAATTGTAACTTAAATAAACATAAGGGATCCCGATCCCTTGATAAAAACACAAATAAGATAATAAAACTAATATAAATACAACGCTAAGGGTGAATCGCTGTAATTACAACCCTTGCTAGCACAGTCGTCAAAACCTCATGCATCACCAACCTGTAACCTGTTCATTCATGAAACAGGAAAGCCCCAGTCACTGGGGAGTAACTCGGGATTCTCCTAGCCATATAAAAAAAAAACATAATTAGAGCATGTAAACATACATCATCATACATATATAGATATCATGCTGATCACAACGACGGTATTTGATAAAAACAATATAAGCATGTGACGAGGAACAATGGTATGATCATCATATAAGCAAGACTAGGGAAGACTCATCTTGGAAACTATATCTCTACTAACGGCTTGCATCTCACTGCTAATGACCATATAATTGAAGAGGTTGGAGACGACACACACAAGATAATAATAGGCATTTAAAAATCCAATACACATCCAACAACCATCATGTAAATCAAACAAAGAACTCGTCTTTCTCATAAATATTACGCTAACGCACATACAAAGGTGATATCGAGTAACCTGTCAATATTACCTTATTAGCACTCCAATTAAGCAATCCCTAAGTAGGCCAATGATACTAATGGATTTTGTTAACCCAATTCTTCAAAATTCTACCTTTTACGATAATTAATACGCTAAGAAACTCAAACCAAAATTCTGAAAAATTGGTCTTAAAATAAAGTTAAAAGATTCAATCTTTTATTATCTAGAAGGAAAGAGGACGGTGAGATAATTCCAAAACACTAAACGGAATTAAATTTCGTTAAAAAACGAAGAAATTACATCCGTCTTAAGATTAGATCTAAAAGATGAGTTTTTTAAAGTTGGAGGAAGATGATACTTTATGGTATGAAAAGGAAGAAGAGAATTAGAGGAGAATAATGATGTAAAAATTGTGAAAATTCGTTGAGAGATGAAGAAATGACATTCGTCTTATGTTTTTTGCGTTATGGAGGTTTAATGGAGCTTTTGGTGTTGAGGAAGGAGAAGTTGATGAATGTGAGGAGGGAGGTGTTCGAGAAGGTGAGTAGTAATAGCCCTAATACTCAAGGTGAGTATTTACCCACTAGGATTTTCGAGTATAGTCCGATTATGGGCTCATAACTAACTGAAATGCGACGGTTTCTACCCGACTAAACTAAATTCAATTTAATATTAATTTAAAGCAACGAAATCATAAATTATCGATTTAAAATATTTTAATCAATATAAGAAAAGAGAAATTTATAAAATTCAAGACTTTAATAAATTACCCATTATTATAAAATCGGGGGTGTTACATTATAACTCTTAGTCGGTAACTACGGGGATGTCGGGGACGTATTCGTGTGATATGGGTGTTATGTGAATTGGTGAAAGGTGCTATGGAGGTGAAATTGAGTATGATAAAAGCATGTGTTTTGATTGTGAAAATATGTTATGATTAGAGTATATATGATTTCGTGCTGTATCGGGGTCGGATTTCTGCATGACTCGACCGAGTAGTCGGCACTCGACCAAGTACCCTTGGCACTTAACCGAGTTTTGGGGTCTGGTATGTGAAGGGATGTTTACATTTTGGCACTCGGCGGAGTCTAAGTTGGCACTCGACCGAGTGACTTGCGCACTCGATCACGTAGTTTTCCTTGTAAAGTTTGGGTTGCTACTGTTTTTGAGAAATCGGCCGACTCCACTTAGTGCGTGTGAGTCGACCAAGTGGCTTTAGGCACTTGACCGAGTGAACCTATTGTCGGTCCGTATTCTTTATTAAGATGTGGGCTTTGTGCTTACGTTTTTATTTCTTCTTGAAGTTTCTATGGCGCCAAAGAAACCTAGTGTAGTGTCTAGAGCAACTAAGATAAGCCCAAAGGAGGTAGCTCGGTTAATCGAGCCGAATGAGGCGCTTATCGATGCCCTAAAGGGTATAGGAAGACACCGAGAGTTGGTAGGTAATACTACTACCATAAGCACAACTATCGCCCGTCACCGACCCACTACCTTTAAGGGTACGGGTGCACCAAACCTGATAGAAAACTGGCATAAGAAGATGGGGAGTATCTTTGAGGTGTTTAAATGGGTATCTTTGAGGTGTTTAAATGCTCTGAGCGGTTACAAGTAGACCAGGTTGGGTTTTACTTGAGAGGTTTGTGGGAAAGTGGTGGTTTCGCGAAAGAATGCCTATGAGGGAGTACTACAAGCACTATGGGGATGATGCCATACCTTAGGAAGAATTCGAATCGAAAATGAGGTTGGAGTTTGTGCATGAGAAAGTTAGGTGTAAGATGATATCTGAGTTCAATTCGTTTCGGATGACGGAGGGGATGACCGTTACGGATTATTATAACAAGTTCACCGAGCTGGCAAGTTATGCAAATTATATGAAGTGGAGTCAGAAGGCTCCCGCGGACAAGTTCGATAAGGGGTTTGTCTTTAGGGTCATGGATAAACTATCTTCGAGTGTGGTTTCCGACCTGAAGGTTGCGTATGATAAGGCTGGGCAAGCAGAGTGTAGGGCAGATTTGAAAAAGAAGGCTATGAGCGGGAAGAGGACGGCTGAGAGTGAGGGGGGAGGCAATTCCACCAATAAGAGAGGTAACTACACCCATGCATGTTCGTATTCTGCGGATGGTGGCTACGGCATAGGACAATAATATGGGGGAATAGATGGTCTAGCATCTAGCAAGAGTTAGGGGGTTAGGTGTTATACTAGTGGTGGCTTAGGCCATAAAAGGTTTGTGTATCCCACTACTGCGGAAGGGGGAGGTTATCAGTCGTCGTACAAGAGTAGTTATTCTCATGTTCATGGGTAGAGCATGGCGAGCACTCGTCCTTTGGGATCGTGGAACAGGAAATGGAACCAGAGTGCGAATGGCAGCGACTAGAACCACAATGGTGGAGCTATCAGCGTCCGAACAATAATTTGAACGCGGGTTCATCATCAAAGTCTATAGCATCAGCTAGTACTGTTCAAGGAGGGGGTCATAAGAACAGTGGCAAACTGTTCATGATGGACAAGCAGGCAGCTCACGATGACGTGCAAGTGGTGACTGGTACCTTTCCGATTACCAAAATACTGTCTTACGTTTTATTTGATTCGAGGGTAACCCATTCTTTTGTGTTTAAGATGAAAGTCCATAGACCTTAATTAGACTCCTCTAATTAGTTACTAAATTACTTGTTAATTTAGTATTTAATGATCTATGTAACATGCATGCAAATATAAAAACATTTATATAAAAGAAGAAATTTCCTCACATTGAATTGGAAATGATATGGGCACAACAAGAACTCCTTCTTGTTGTTCTTGAGCTATTATATAGATGATCCTCCAAAAATCTCCAAACTAGAAGATCTCCTTTAAATTGCACCCAAGACTAACCCAAATAAACTTAACTTATTATTAACTAGATAATAAGAAAAGTTACACTAATATTAAAATATACTACTACTATAGTAATACTTAGTGAATATTAGTTTACGAGAGTTTTAGAAAGATGAGAGGATTTTAGTGAGATAAAGCAAATAAGCAAGAATGAACAACAAAAAATGAACAACCATATTGCCCTTTTACAGGCAATATGGCCGGTCCATATGGCCTTCACAAGACTCTTATTTTGCTTATTTTAATTCGATCACATGCAAAGTGGTAGAGTGTAGTGTTGAGTGAAATGATTTTAGGTTTACTATTCATCTCATAATCACATGTAACTTGTGAGCATGAACATGAGCAACCATCATCACTTCCCCACTACTTACTTGACCGGCCACATGTGGCCTTATATGGTCTATTTTGATTTTTGATATTTGTCCCACAAATACTTGTTAATCATATGCTTAATTCTCTTATATAATTAAGTGTTTTTTTTTTTTGGTGCAAATGTAAGTTATATTAATCAAAGCTCAAATCCAACAATACATCAATACATCAATACATCAATACTAAAACACACAATCAACCTTCATCTATCACCTTCCTCCTAGCCTAGACCTCATAGTAAATCCTTGTTCCTACACCAACCATACTCATGTTGCTTCATTTTCCTAAGATCTAGTTGCATTAACCTCATCCTAGCCTGCATTTTGACCCCCGGAATTAAACTTTATGGCCTAATGACATAGCCTTCCAACCTACACTTATTCCTACTCATCCAAATGCCATAGTAAACAGCCACCACCAACGACCAAAAAATTTTCCTGATGAAACCTATAGGCTTGCGCATTCTGATCATTGTATCAGGAGCATGACCTCCCCTAGGCTGAATCTGAGTCCAAACTGTGAGACAATCAAAACACTTACGTGCATAACAACATTCCTGAAAGAGATGCTTGTGACTTTCAATATGACTCTCACACAGAAAGCAGCAAACCCTGCCAGTAAAACCCATTCTCCCTATTCTATCCAATGTGAGTAATCTATCCTTGACTGCCAGCCAAAAGATGAAGTAGTGTTTTGGAATATTCATCCTATTCCAAACAGTACAGCTATACAAGTCTCTGGGTAGATTATCACCAACCAGCCAGTTATAACCTTTGATTATTGTATATCTATCTCCCCCTTCCTGCCAGTTGCCATCAAGAAACCCTGTCTTGTAAGTTTCCTTGACTGCACATACCTTCCTCCATGCCCAAGAGCTCGAGCTTTTAATGAAGAGAATGATGAGAGAGAAAGTTAGAGAGAAGAAGCTCTAATTTTCTAGGGTTCTTGGTTTTTGAGCAATGGCTAAAAACAAAGCTAGCAATCATTCTCAGGTGAACACAAAATTAATTAGTAAAAATAATAGTGAATCAATTAATACAAACAATCCTATAGATTTAAATAATACGTCCAATAATAATAGTACTAATAATTTAGTGGGTAACAGTGCGCAATTTTCTTCGGCCACCAACAAGGAAAATATTGTTACAGAGGCTAGAACTTTGGTTCAAGAACGATTTCAGGAAGAACAAATGGAACATATTGTGACAGAAGAAGGAGAGGAGAGTCAATGGCAACAGGTAGTATCTAGAAGGAAGAAGCAAGAGATGTCTCGTGCTCGGGAGGATAAGCTGGAATCCATTGCAGAATGTGAGGTGGAGGAAGTAGTACCAAAAGGTAATATTCTCAAGCTTACTATGGAGGATGTTGAGGAGGAACTTAAATTCTGGTCTTCTGCTATATATGGTTATGTTATGGGGGCAAACCCTCCTAGAATGGTGTTAGAAGGTTTTCTGCGAAGGACCCTTAAGGATTATGAAGTGTCTAAGATCTCTTTTCTACCCAATGGTCTGTTTATGGTTAGATTTGAGGAACTAGAACATCAGCAATTGGTGTTGAGTAAGGGTATAATGTTGCTGGATGGTAAACCAGTTATTCTAAGACCATGGAATCCTAATGTGAGAATGGATAAGGTCTCTGTTAAGTCAGTGCCTATATGGGTTAAGTTGGTAGGATTGGACTTGAAGTTCTGGGGGGATAAATGTTTGGAGAAATTGGCCTCTTTAATAGGCAAATTTCAGAGAATTGATGATATTACTAAGCTGAGAACCTTACTTGGATTTGCAAAGATTCTAATTGAGGTTGAGGTGGATCAACAGTTTCCAACTCAGATTGTTTTTGAGGATGAAAATGGAGTGGAGGTTAGAGTGGCAGTGGAGTATGATTGGGTCCCAATCACGTGTCAGGTTTGTAAAGGAATGGGTCACAAGACGGAGGCCTGTAGGAAGAACAGAGTACCCATTGTATCTAAACCAATACAAATGCGATTTGTTAAAAAACAAGTGTGGAAAAGGAAGGAGGATAGTATGAGGATAGATGATCAGGCTGCATTCCCAATTTTATCAAAGAGTATAGGAAGATTACCTGTTCATCAGGAGTTAGGGAAAGATAAGGTGAGGGAAGAGACACCTGCAAGTACTCCTGTCACTTTAAACTATGGAGCCTTATTTACTCCTGCAAGAGTAATTACTAGACTCACAAGACATGAGACCAGGATACCTGAAGGACAGCAGAGTGGCTTTATGTTGCAATTTAACAGTGCAATGGGGAAGGAAAGTGAATTGGTTGATAAAGGAGATGAGGATGGGGGTTCCTCATTTCAAAATGGTTAGAATTGGAGTTTGGAATGTTATGGGCCTAAATTATATAATTAAGTGTTAATTTGATCATATAACAATTATATGACACAAATAAGTAAATAATATGTACTTAACATTTTAAGTGATAATTTACCATTATATCAATATATAATGGGTCCCACAATGCTTAGTTAATTTATTTTACAACTCCTTGTAAATATAATTAACTAATTAGCTCTACCTCAAAATATATGTAAAACCTCAACTAATTTAGTAAATTAACGATTAATTACTAAACTAGATCTTATTTAATCATATTAAAATAAGATATAAATTTATTAGTCAATTATCGCATGATTGAAAAATAAGCTTAATCGAATTTGAGTTCCTAACTCAATTTCTAACTATTAACTCTCGTTTATATATCAAATATATGTAATGGACTAATCAACTGTATCATATACAAATAATTAGTTACTATTTGGGTTTCATCCTATAGGTGTGACCGAAAGGGATCAGTTGATCATCGCCGTCATACGACAATAACGTCAAACTCTAGTCAGCCAACCGTTATTGATTTATGTTAATCAACTGACTAATCATGCATATATAGTCAATAAATATCCCAATTATATTCCTTAATGAGATTTATTATGTGGCGCATTATTGTGGAGGACACCTACTCGAACAATCTCCCACTTGTCTGACAGAAGTGTGCGTCACCAATTCTCTTGTCTCTTTATCACATCTCCCACTCAATGCAAGGTGTCTTTCAGGTCGCACTTGCGATTGATTATATCTAGATTGGTTTTCTCGATAGGGAGAGTAACTGTCTGACCGGAAAATCTACCATAGATCTCTTTCCGAGCGTGGCCACGCATTTACAGTAACTACTCCTCGAGTGGCCTAAAGATGTTTGTACCCAATGTGGGTGGACAATTCCTGTTGATTCATCTTCTCTGTATGATGCAGATCACCATGACCCAGAAGATGTCAATCAGCCTCCTTTTACGGCACGAACTAGAACATCAACCAAAACCAATCGGAAACTGCACCGACTCAGATAGACGGTCGCCAGTCAAATGAATCGACTCATAGGAATAAGATAGAAGACCCTGCCACGACCAGGCATCAATAAATTGATTTAAGGGTCTCTACAAAGGTCACTGTCTGACATAGTGTCATATAGTCTGTCTATGTAATCGACCAGTCATCTCCATGACCCCACGGTGCTGAACCAACCATCGATCGATTTACAATCTAGTCACTTCGAGACGTCACCTCATTGAGTGACTAGGGAAAAAATACTAAGTTCGTCCTATTCACTTGAATAGGGTCCAACATTGTCTCACAACCTATTCGGATAAACAAAGTATTAAATTTAGTCAAACTAAATAAAACGTTTATAATAAAACTTGAACAATGAATGCGATTATCATATATGAAATAATTAATACAACATTCAATTATTACATATTACATAATCTAAAGGAATTCAAGTACTCGTCTCAATCCCATTGTGACGACATGACCATCATGCTTAGCCTTTGATAAAGGCTTGGTTAAAGGATCAACAATGTTATCATCTGTCCCAACCTTACAAATGTCAATTTTCTTTCTGTCCACGTAATCTCTAATTACATGATATTTCCAAAGTACATGTCTAAATAACTTGTTACTAGACTTGGGCTCTTTTGCTTGAAAAATAGCCCCACTATTATCACATTAAATCGTGATAGGATCTTTTGCAGTAGGGACTACTGCTAGTCCTTCCAAAAATTGCCGAATCCACACAGCTTCCTTTGCAGCTTCAGACACTGCAAGGTACTCTATTTCTGTTGTAGAATCCGCTGTAACGCTTTGCTTGAAACTCTTCCAGCAAACAGCTCCTCCATTCATCATATAAACATAGCCGGATTGGGATTTCATTTCATCCCTATCTGTTTGGAAATTGGCATCTGTGTAACCTTTTACACGTAACTCAGTCTCGCCTCCAAACACTAAGAACGAATCCTTGATCCTTCTCAAGTACTTAAGGATGTTCTTTACGGATATCCAGTGACTCTCACCTGGATTTTCTTGGTAACGACTTGACATGCTCAAAGCATATGCAACATCGAGACGAGTGCACATCATAGCATACATGATTGATCCAACAGCAGATGCGTAAGGGATCAATTTCATGCGTTCAATCTCCTCGGGTTTGGTAGGACACTCTGATTTGCTCAAAGTTATCCCACTACCCATAGGAAGAAAGCCTCTCTTAGAGTCTTTTATGTTGAACCGATCAAGAATTATATCAATATAAGTGTCTTGACTTAATGCCAGTATCCTTTTACATCTATCCATATAGATCCGGATACCTAAGATCCGTTGGGCTTCTCCTAAGTCTTTCATTTGGAAATGAACCCCTAGCCAATCCTTTACAGAAGTGAGCATTGGATATCATTCCCAATGAGTAGTATGTCATCTACATACAAGACTAGAAAAGTTACTTTACTCCCACTAAACTTCATGTATAAAAATGGTTCCTCGACACTTCGAGTGAAACCATTTTGTTTAATTACATGATCGAAACGATGATTCAAACTCCTGGATGCTTGTTTAAGACCATAGCTGGATCTCTTAAGTTTGCATACCTTCTTAGGGTTTGATGGATCCACAAAACTTTTAGGTTGTGTCATGTACACTTCCTCTTCTACAATCCCATTCAAGAAGGCGGTTTTGACATCCATTTGCCAAATCTCATAATTATGAAATGCGGCAAGAGCTAAGATAATCCTTATGGATCGAAGTATGGCGACTGGGGCGAAGGTTTCATCATGGTGAAGACCATGAACTTGGGTGAAACCTTTTGCCACCAATCTAGCTTTGTAAACATCATTATGTTTATCTATGCCACTTTTGATCTTATAGATCCACTTACACTGAAGAGGTCCTACCTCCTTAGGTAAATCAACCAAGTCCCATACTTGATTGTCGTACATAGAATCCATTTCGGATCGCATGGCTCCTAGCCATAGCTTTGAGTCGGGACTAGAAATGGCTGCTTTATAGGTAGTAGGTTCGTTACTTTGAAAAAGTAACACATTATAGTCATCACCTTCCTCTATAATACCAAGGTATCTATCAGGTTGATGACTAATTCTGCTTGACCTCCTACGTTCCGAAGGAATAATGACCGTGTCAGACGAAGAGGGAACGTTTTCCTCGTCGTCCTTTTCGGTTTGTGACTCTTGGACTTCATCAAGTTCAAATTTTCTCCCACTCTGTCTTTTAGAAATAAAATCATTTTCTAAAAAGACTGCATCACGAGACACAAACACTTTGTCCTCATGTTTATTGTAGAAGTTATAAGCACGTGTTTCCTTTGGATATCCTACAAACAAACATTTATCAGATTTGGGTGCGAGTTTTTCGTCAGACTTATTCTTAACAAAGGCCTCGCATCCCCAAATTCTCATAAACGACAAATAAGGGACTTTCCCTGTCCATATCTCATATGGAGTCTTGTTTGCCGCTTTAGTCGGGCTTCGATTTAGTGAAAATATTGCAGATAAGATAGCAAAACCCCAAAAATAATCAGGAAGCTCTGTTAGACTCATCATTGATCGAACCATATCTAATAAAGTTCGATTTCTCCTTTCGGACACAACATTTAATTGAGGTGTCCCAAGAGGAGTCCATTGTGATACTATACCACAATCCTTTAGGTGTGAATCAAATTCATTGTTCAAGTGTTCACCACCACGATCGGATCATAGGGCTTTAATCTTTTTGTTCAATTGGTTTTCTACTTCATTTTGAAATTCTTTGAATTTTTCAAAAGCATCACTTTTATGCCTCATCAAGTAGACATATCCATATCTACTCAAGTCGTCGGTAAAAGTAATGAAGTAGTGATAACCACCTCTAGCATGGATAGTCATTGGACCGCATACATCCGTATGTATAAGCCCTAATACTTCACTTGCTCATGTCCCTTTTCCCGTAAAAGGAGCACGAGTCATCTTGCCTAGAAGACAAGATTCGCATACACCATAAGATTCATAATCGAATGGTTTGATTACTTTCGATTAAACAAGTCTCTTTATGCGTCGTTTGTTTATGTGCCCTAAACGACAATGCCCAAGGTATGATTGATTAGGTTAACCTGTTTTGACCTTCTTGTTTTCTACATGATAGACCTCTTTTGCAATATCTAGAACATAAATACCTCCAATAGAAATGGCCTCGCCATAAACCATTTCATTAAACGAAAAAGTACAACGATTGTTCTTAATACAAAATGATCTTCCATGTCTAACACGGAAATGGAGATAATGTTCTTGGTTAGAGTTGGTACATAATAGCAATTATTTAAATACAACTCTAAACTATTAGGCAAAAGAAGAACGTAGGTGCCCACGGAAACTGCGGCTACCTTAGCTCCATTTCCCATGCGCAGGTCCACGTCACCCTTGGCTAGTGCTTGCGCGTCCTTTAGCCCCTGTACATGATTACAAAGGTGAGAACTACAACCGGTATCAAATACCCAAGAAGATGTACTAGCAAAGTTAATATCTATCATATAGAGTGATGAAAGAATTTTACCTGACGTTGTTACACAACCGTCTTTCTTGGCTTTCAAGTATTTGGGGCAATTGCGTTTCCAATGCCCTTTGCCATTACAATAATAGCAATCCGCGTCCGCGTGTTTGTTGACTTTGGGCTTGGGCTTCACAAAGACCTTGCCCTTTCCCTTGCCGATTTTCTTGAAAAGAGTCTTACCCTTTCCTTTATCCTTCTTCACCCTATGGCTGATGTTCTTCAATTTCATTGAAAGAACGTCCTTGGGTTCACTCCCACTTGCCTCCATGTCCCTCTCCACTTGAGTGAGGAGTGCATGGAGTTCATGGAAACTATTATCCATGCCATTCATGTTATAGTTCACCGTAAATTCGGTGAACTTTGGTGTGAGTGAATGAAGGATTATACCCACCACTAACTCCTTTGGAATTTTGCACCCTAGACGCTCTAAGGTGTCGGCGTGCTCAACCATTTTGAGCACGTGTGGGCCAAATGTTTGGCCCTTTTGGAGCTTAGTATCAAAGAATCTCGTAGCCGCCTCATATTGGAGAATTTTAGGGGCTTGAGAAAACATTGATGTTATCCTCGTGAATATCGCATATGCATCGAGAGATATCAATTGGAGTTTGAGTTTGGGTGAGATTGACCAAATCAAGACATTCTTGACGTTATTGGAAACCTTCAAATAAAGGTCATATTCGGCCCGAACTACCGCGGACGATCTTGGCCCGCGTTCTGGGGGGGCCTCTTCGACCAAGTAGCGAAGCACGTTATCGGATATCGCGGCGCTCTTGATCGTTGATTCCCATTCAACGAAGTTACTACCGTCATATTTTAGGACACACTTATCCATGACGGATCTCAACCATGAGTCCTTACCCAAGGTTGCGTTGTTTGATGAAGTTGACATTGTGCGAATATGGTTACTACAACAAAAAGAAATATATAAACATTCATTGTTATGATAATTTACTTGAAAAATATTTTAACAAGTTTAGCATTTATATAATGATCTCACACTAAATTATATAAACGATTCCAAGACCCATCTTTAAATAAAAATAGTCATCGTATGCTACCTTTATCTAAAAATGGTAAGTCATTACTCGACTAATTCTACCCTTAGAACTCTTGGTTGACGGATTTCAATTAAATCCATCTCCTAGTCCCAATATAACGTTTATCTCATTGAGTCCAATCCAATTTTAGCTTGTGATCGTATCGCCCTACTTACCCGAGGTAAAAAGGTACCCACGAGCGTGGTAGCCCTAATGAACACGAGATTCATAGGTGTTACTAATTGGTAAGGGTAATCTCAATTTTTAAATATGTGAGAGATCTTGTCAATTTAGTTATTAATTCCCTTTAAGTGAACTAAGTCGGTGAATTGTGAATAACGTTGAATTCACAATAACGGAAAATAAAATGCATGTGTGACGATTTTGGCATGAGCGGAAATAAAGCAAGCAACCAAGCAACGGAAAAGTCCTAGTATGGCAACGTAGCTAATCAAATTAACTAGATAATTACAAATTTGGATACCAACTCCGTGGTCCCTTGCCTCTTCACTTGGAACGCCTTCCAAAAATGGCACCATCTTGAGGAAGTCACCGGTCTTCATAAAAATAATTACAAGTATACAAATTCCTATTATACATTTGTACTATAAAATGAAATTATTAATTATTACAAACCTGCGATACGAGATCGCAATAAAAATTACATCCAAACCGTTATTCCCTTACATTACGGGTAATAACGATTAAAAATAACTAGGCCATACTAGGTAGAAAATTTGCATAAATTATTAAATAAATGACATTCATTCATTCAACCATAAATAAAATAAATTGCTGCAAAATTCCTGCCAAAATCGCCATAAACACATTCATGCTCATTGTAGCTCGATTTTACGGGATTTATTGATTTTTAACCAATAAAAATCAATATCAACATTTAAATCTCATTTAAATTCAAACTAATTAACTAAACTGTTTTAGAACGATTTCATTTCATTTGCTAAATATAACGGTTTAATCATATTTTTTATGAAATAAACCCAAAACAAAATTAAACAACATAAAAATTTGAAACCAAAATTTTTTTACATTCTGGAACATTTCCAGGAAGTCCAAAAATAAAAAACATTTGCTCAAAAATTTAAATTAATGTTATGAACAAATAACTTTGTATTTAATGGTTTTATCAAATAAAAATCAATAAATATATTAAAAAAGTGAAACAAATTATGCAATTTCACCAAGATGATAAATATCAGAATGTAAAATGTACCAAAAACTTTCATGACCAGAAAAGGACGTTTCAATTTTATGAACATTATAATCTCATTTATCGACTTTTATCTTATAAAAATCAATAAACATGAAATACTTAATTAAAAGTCACAAAATTTTACATACAGTAAGTAAGACATGCATGTGAGATCATATTAAAATTTCATTTCCAGAATCAACATGAAACTATTTTTAGTTAACTTTTAACATCAAATATGCATATTAAATCGGTTTAAAAGCCAAAAATCAAAATAAATAGCAAGTTAATCCCTAAAATCACGAAATTTGACCACAAACATTTTGAAGTCAGTAGGTATACATGCACCAAACATTTTCGTCCAAATCATATTTTTGATTTATTAGTTATCTTATAACTTTAATAAAAATTGTCCAAAATGAACATGCATGCTACAAGCTAGCTCTGATACCACATGAAAGTTCATAGACCTTAATTAGACTCCTCTAATTAGTTACTAAATTATTTGTTAATTTAGTATTTAATGATCTATATAACATGCATGCAAATATAAAGACATTTATATAAAAGAAGAAATTTCCTCACATTGAATTGGAAATGATATGGGCACAACAAGAACTCCTTCTTGTTGTTCTTGAGATATTATATAGATGATCTCCAAAAATCTGCAAACTAGAAGATCTCCTTTAAATTACACCCAAGACTAACCCAACTAAACTTAACTTATTATTAACTAGATAATAAGAAAAGTTACACTAATATTAAAATATACTACTACTATAGTAATACTTAGTGAATATTAGTGTACGAGAGTTTTAGAAAGATGAGAGGATTTTAGTGAGATAAAGCAAATAAGCAAGAATAAACAACAAAAATGAACCACCATATTGCCCTTTTATAGGCAATATGGCCGGTCCATATGGCCTTCACAAGGCTTTAATTTTGCTTATTTTAATTCACATGCAAAGTGGTAGAGTGTAGTGTTGAGTGAAATGATTTTAGGTTTACTATTCATGTCATAATCACATGTAACTTGTGAGCATGAATAAGAGCAACCATCATCACTTCTCCACTACCTACTTGACCAGCCACATGTGGCCTTATATGGTCTATTTTGATTTTTGATATTTGTCCCACAAATACTTGTTAATCATATGCTTAATTATCTTATATAATTAAGTGTTAATTTGATCATATAACAATTATATGACACAAATAAGTAAATAATATGTACTTACCATTTTAAGTGATATTTTACCATTATATCAATATATAATGGGTCTCACAATGCTTAGTTAATTTATTTTACAACTCCTTGTAAATATAATTAACTAATTAGCTCTACCTCAAAATATATGTAAAACCTCAACTAATTTAGTAAATTAACGATAAATTACTAAACTAGATCTTATTTAATCATATTAATATAAGATATAAATTTATTAGTCAATTATCGCATAATTGAAAAATAAGCTTAATCGAATTTGAGTTCCTAACTCAATTTCTAACTATTAACTCTCGTATATATATCAAATATATGTAATGGACTAATCAACTGTATCAGATACAATTAATTAGTTACTATTTGGGTTTCATCCTTTAGGTGTGACCGAAAGGGATCAGTTGATCACCGCCGTCATACGACAATAACGTCAAACTCTAGTCAGCCAACCGTTATTGATTTACGTTAATTAACTGACTAATCATGCATATATAGTCAATAAATATCCCAACTATATTTCTTAATGAGATTTATTATGTGGCGCACTATTGTGGAGGACACCTACTCCAACATAAGAGTCATGTGCTGATGTTCGGTATTGGGGAGAGCTAATCTGTAATAGATTAGGTATTCATACCGTCTGGGAGTCTGTTTCTTGTTTTAAATTGTTCAAGAGCGTGTCGAGGATCGTGGGAGGAGTAGACTTTCCTATAAATTTGTTTGAATTTCTTTTAGACGAGATTGAGGTCATTCTCGGGATGGATTGGTTGGGGAAGTATAAGACTAGTACTGATTGTCATCAAAAGGTGTCTTTAACAGGTCCTAAGGGAGTTAGAGTGTCGTACCGGGGTTTTGTAGTGAAGTCAAAGGTCAAGTTGATTGCGGCGATTACCTTAAAGTCTTACATGAGGAAGGGGTCCCCAATGATTATGTACCATGTGAGGGATACCAGAATGGAAGGGCCATCGGCGGCGCAGATAGAGGTGGTGAACGAGTTCGAGGATGTTTTCCGGATGAATATCAGGATTACCTCCGAAGAGGGATATTGGTTTTAGCTTGGAATTGAAGCCTGAAAAGGACCTATCTTTAAGGCCTTGTGCCATGTGGGTCCTAAGGAGCTCGAAAAGTTGAAGAAGCAGTTGAACGGGTATTCTCGATAAGGGGTTCATCAGTCTTAGGTTTTCGCTGTGGGATGCGCCAGTATTGTTCGCAAAGAAAAAGGATGGTAGTTTACGGTTGTGCATTGATTACCGAGAACTGAACCATGTTATGGTGAAGAATAGGTATCCATTCCCCACTCGCAGGTCCACATCACCCCTTGCGAGAGTTGTGATGTTTCTTAGGCCCTGCAAATGATTGCACAGATGAGAACCACAACCAGTATCTAGTACCCATGTTCCGAAACTTGCATGGTTGATCTCAATATTATGAATAAAAGAAGAAGACATACCAACAGGAGAGATGCGACCTGCTTTTATGTCCTCACGGTACACGAGGCAGTTCCTCCTCCAATGCCCAAACTTGTGGCAGTGGTGGCACTCCACGTTACCTTCATCGCTCTTTGTCTTGCCTTGTGAGCTACCGCTAGTCTCACCAGGCCCACTCTTGCCTTGCCCTGGCTTTTTGAACTTCGACTTCCCTACAGCTAGGTTGGCCTGAGCCTTGCCCTTACCTCTACCCTTGTTGCTAATCATGAGAACGTCCTGCTTTGAGCTCCCACTCAATTTCAGATCACTCTCTGTCTGTACAAGGAGTGAGTGGAGCTGATGAAGACTCTTCTTCGTATCATTCATATAGTAATTTGCCCTGAAAAGGGCAAAACCATCATGAAGTGAATGAAGAACGCGGTCTATGACGATCTTCTCATCGATTTTGCAACCAAGTGCCTCCAGTTTCTCGACATTCTCAATCATGTCAAGAATGTGTGGGCTAACTGCTTGGCCCTTCTGGAGTTTCGCTTCAAAGAAGCGACAGGTATGCTCATAGCTAACGATCCTCGGAGCTTTCGAGAACTCGTTAGAGAGCGTGGTGAAAATCTTGTTTGCACCTTGGGCAATGAATCGCCTTTGCAAATTTGATTCCATTGAAAAGATGAGTACGTTCTTTATCGCACCCGCCTCCATTACGAAATCACTATAAGCAAGTGATTCATTTGCTCTTGCATTGGGGCCTGGGTTTGGCGGTAGTGGCTCAGTCAAGTACTTGAGCTTACCGTCAGCAATGGCAGCATTCCGTAATGCCGCCTCCCAGTCCGCAAAGTTGGACCCATCATTCTTCAGTCGCGTGGACTAATTCATGTTGTCCATAAACATCTTAAGCCAGGATTCACGTTCAAGCGTGGCACTTGGCATTGGGTCATCAGTATGGCCAGCCATATTGTTATTTAGCAGTTATATCTGTATATAACGAATTCGAAAACTGTGGAAAAAGAAAATGAATATGATAAGTTTCATCGTTTTAAAATTAAGTCTTAATGCAAAAACTGTTTAATGCGATGACTCATGCATTTATACAATTGACCTCCCTCAAGAATTATATAAATGATCCCAAGACTCAATTTCTGTAAATTGATAAGCCAACCTCTTGGCTAATTCTACCTATAGAATTCTCGGTCGATAAATTTCTGTAAATTCTATCTTTTAGTCCATCATAATCACGAGATATTACTCGTACTATAATGTTGAGATAAAATAGGTCAACACTCACTACTTACCCAACGTAGAAGGGGTCATATTATGACTTCCGACGAAGAAGGGGTTCATAGTAGTTTTTCCTATAAAGACTAATCTCAATTTTCATTTTAGAGGAAGATCCCATCATCTTAAATTTAATTCATTTTAAGTGAACAAAATTCTAGCATTTCGTGAATGATTTAGACTAAGGTGATGGCCCTATGAACGAGTGACATCTGTATGTCTAGATGAAAATTCAAACTATATGAATCATTTTTCATGCATTTTAGGTGGTTTGGTTTAGGCGGAATATGATGCAATTATTTAACATGTGAATGAAAAACAAAAGAATGAAAAATACGTAAACTATTACAACGGTCCTAGTGTGGCCTATCTACTAAAAAGTGAAAGTCCATAGACCTTAATTAGACTCCTCTAATTAGTTGCTAAATTACTTGTTAATTTAGTATTTAATGATCTATGTAACATGCATGCAAATATAAAGACATTTATATAAGAGAAGAAATTTCCTCACATTGATATGGAAAATATAAGGGCACAACAAGAACTCCTTCTTGTTGTTCTTGAGCTAATAATATGGATGAATACAAATAATCCCCAAAGTAGAAGATCTCCTCTAAGTTGCACCAAGATTAACCCAAATAATCTACCCTTATTATTAACTAGATAATAAGATAGATATTATTCTACTAATATTATGACTATATTACTACACTAGTAATACTTAGTAAATATTAGTGTTTGAGAGTTTTAGTAAGAAGATGAGGTTTTTGAGACAAGTAAGGAAACAAGCACAAAATGAAGTGATAATAAAATGAACACAATTGCTCATTTTATAAGCCATTTGGCCGGTCCAAATTGTCCAAATAAGGACCCTTATTTTGCATAATTTGATCACATGCATTAGAGTGGAGTGTTGTAGAACAAGTGATGATTGTTTACTACTTGTTATGTCACTTTCATAAGGTAACTAAGGAGTGTAAACATGAACAAAAATCATCACCTTGTAACTACAAGCCAACCAGCCACAATGGCCTTAGTTTGGTCCATTTTGATTTTTGATATTTGTCTTACAAATACTTATTGATCATATGATTAATTATCTTGTATAATTAAGTGTTAATTTGATCATATAACAATTATATGACTCAATTAAATAAATAATATGTACTTAACATTTTAAGTAATATTTTACCATTATATCTATATATAATGGGTCCCACAATGCTTAGTTAATTTATTTTACAACTCCTTGTAAATATAATTAACTAATTACCTCTATCTCAAAACCTCGACTAATTTAGTAATTTAACGATTAATTACTAAGTTAAATCTTATTTAATCGTATTAAAATAAGATATAAATTTATTTAGTCAATTATCGCATAATTGAAAAATAAGTTTTATCGAATTTGAGTTCTTAACTCAATTTCTAATAATTAACTCTCGTACATATCGAATATATGTAATGTACTAATTAACTGTATCGTATACAAATAATTAGTTACTATTTGGATTTCATCCTTTAGGTGTGACCGAAAGGGATCAGTTGATCACCGCCGTCATACGACAATAACGTCAAACTCTAGTCAGCCAACCGTTATTGATTTACGTTAATCAACTGACTAATCATATATATAGTCAATAAATATCCCAATTATATTCCTTAATAAGATTTATTATGTGGCGCACTATTGTGGAGGACACCTACTCCAACAATCTCCCACTTGTCTGACACAAGTGTGCGTCACCGATTCTCTTGTCTCTTTATCACATCTCCCACTCAACGCAAGGTGTCTTCCAGGTCGCACTTGCGATTGACAATATCTAGAGTGGTTTTCTCGATAGGGAGAGTAACTGTCTGACCGGAAAATCTACCATAGATCTTTTTCCGAGCGTGGCCACGCATTTACAGTAACTTCTCCTCGAGTGGCCTAAAGATGTTTGTACCCAACGTGGGTGGACAATTCCTGTTGATTCATCTACTCTGTATGATGCAGATCACCATGATCCAAAAGATGTCCATCGGCCTCCTTTTACGCACGACCTAGAACATCAACCAAAACCAATCGGAAACTGCACCGACTCAGATAGACGGTCGCCAGTCAAAAGAATCGACTTATAGAATAAGATAGAAGACCCTGCCACGACCAGGCATCAAATAATTGATTTAAGGGTCTCTACAATGTCACTGTCCGACAGAGTGTCATACAGTCTGTCTATGTAAACGACCAGTCATCTCCATGACCCCATGGTGTTGAACCAACCATCGATCGACTTACAATCTAGTCATTTCGAGACGTCACCTCATTGAGTGACTAGGGACAAAATACTAAGTTTGTCCTATTCACTTGAATAGGGTCCAACAATCTATTCGGATAAACAAAGTATTGAATTTAGTCAAACTAAATAAAAGAGTTTAAAATAAAACTCGAACAATGAATGCCATTATCATATATGAAATAATTAATACAACATTCAATTATTACATATTACATAATCTAAAGGAATTCTGGCACCCGTCTCAATCCCATTGTGACGACATGACCATCATGCTTAGCCTTTGATAAAGGCTTGGTTAAAGGATCAGCAATGTTGTCATCTGTCCCAACCTTACAAATGTCAATTTCCTTTCTGTCCACGTAATCTCTAATTACATGATATTTCCTAAGTACATGTCTAGACTTGTTACTAGACTTTGGCTCTTTTGCCTGAAAAATAGCCCCACTGTTATCACAATAAATTGTGATAGGATCTTTGGCAGTAGGGACTACTGTTAGTCCTTCCAAAAATTGCCGAATCCACACAGCTTCCTTTGCATCTTCAGACGCTGCAAGGTACTCTGCTTCTGTTGTAGAATTCGCTGTAACGCTTTCCTTGAAACTCTTCCAGCAAAAAGCTCCTCCCATTCATCATCTAATAAACGTAGCGGATTGGGATTTCATATCATCCCTATCTGTTTTGGCACGTGGCATCTGTGTAACCCTTTACACGTAACTCATTCTCGCCTCCAAACACTAAGAACGAATCCTTGGTCCTTCTCAAGTACTTAAGGATGTTCTTTACGGCTATCCAGTGACTCTCACCTGGATTTGCTTGGTAACGACTTGTCATGCTCAAAGCATATGCAACATCGGGACGAGTGCACATCATAACATACATGATTGATCCAACAGCAGATGCGTAAGGGATCAATTTCATGCGTTCAATCTCCTCGGGTTTTGTAGGGCACTCTGACTTGCTTAAAGTGATCCCACTTCCCATAGGAATAAAGCCTCTCTTAGAGTCTTTCATGTTGAACCGATCAAGAATCTTATCAATATAAGTCTCTTGACTTAATGCTAGTATCCTTTTATATCTATCCCTATAGATCCGGATACCTAAGATGCGCTGGGCCTCTCCTAAGTCTTTCATTTGGAAATGTATTCCTAGCCACTCCTTTACAGAAGTGAGCATTGGAATATCATTCGCAATGAGTAGTATGTCATCTACATACAAGACTAGAAAAGTTACTTTACTCCCACTAAACTTCATGTATAAACACGGTTCCTCGACGCTTCGAGTGAAACCATTTTGTTTAATTACATGATCGAAACGATGATTCCACCTCCTGGATGCTTGTTTAAGACCATAGATGGATCTCTTAAGTTTGCATACCTTCTTAGGGTTTGATGGATCCACAAAACCTTCAGGTTGTGTCATGTAAACTTCCTCTTCTAGAATCCCATTCAAGAAGGCGGTTTTGACATCCATTTGCCAAATCTCATAATTATGAAATGCGGCAACCGCTAAGATAATCCTTATGGATCGAAGCATGGCGACTGGGGCGAAGGTTTCGTCCTAGTGAAGACCATGAACTTGGGTGAAACCTTTTGCCACCAATCTAGCTTTGTAAACATCATTATGTTTATCTATGCCACTTTTGATCTTATAGATCCACTTACACTGAAGAGGTCTTACCTCCTTAGGTAAATCAACCAAGTCCCATACTTGATTGTCGTACATAGAATCCATTTCGGATTGCATGGCTCCTAGCCACAGCTTTGAGTCGGGACTTACAAATGGCTGCTTTGTAGGTAGTAGGTTCGTTACATTCAAAAAGTAGCAAATTATAGTCATCACCTTCCTCTATAATACCAAGGTATCTATCAGGTTGATGACTAATTCTGCTTGACCTCCTAGGTTCCGAAGGAATAATGACCGTGTCAGACGAAGAGGGAACGTTTTCCTCGTCGTCCTTTTCGGTTTGTGGCTCTTGGACTTCATCAAGTTCAAATTTTCTCCCACTCGGTCTTTTAGAAATAAAATCATTTTCTAAAAAGACTGCATCACGAGACACAAACACTTTGTCCTCGTGTTTATTGTAGAAGTAATAAGCACGTGATTCCTTTGGATATCCTACAAACAGACATTTGTCAGATTTGGGTGCGAGTTTATATCGTCAGACTTCGCTTACAAAATCCTTGCTCCCGCAAATTTCTCATAAACGACAATAAGGGACTTTTCCCCTGCCATATCTCATATGGAGTCTGTTTCGCCGCTTTAATTCGGGCTTCGATTTAGTAAAATAGTTGCAGATAGATAGCAAAACCACCAAAAATAATCAGGAAGCTCTTGTTAGACTCATCATAGATCTAACCATATCAATAAAGTTCGTTTTTTCCTTTCGAACACACAAGAACCGTTTAATTGGTTGTTCCAGGATGAGGTCCATTGTGATACTATACTCACAATCTTTTAGGTGTGAATACATTCCAATTGTTCCAGAGGTATTCAACCACACTATCCGGATCGTAGGGTTTGAATCTTTTTATTCAATTGGTTTTCTACTTCATTTTGAAATTCTTTGAATTTTTCAAAAGCATCACTTTTATGCCTCATCAAGTAGACATATCCATATCTACTCAAGTCGTTGGTAAAAGTAATGAAGTAGTGATAACCACCTCTAACTTGGATAGTCATTGGACCGCATACATCCTTATGTATAAGTCCTAATACTTCACTTGCTTGTGTCCCTTTTCCCGTAAAAGGAGCACGAGTCATCTTGCCTAGAAGACAAGATTCGCATACGCCATAAGATTCGTAATCGAATGGTTTGAGTACTTTAGATGAAACAAGTCTCTTTATGCGTCGTTCGTTTATGTGCCCTAAACGACAATGCCAAAGGTATGCTTGATTAGGTTCACCTGTTTTGAGCTTCTTGTTTTCTACATGATAGACCTCTTTTGCAATATCTAGAACATAAATATCTCCAATAGAAATGGCCTCGCCATAAACCATTTCATTAAAAGAAAAGTACAACAGTTGTTCTTAATCAACCTGAAAATCCTTCCATGTCTAACACGGAAATGGAGATAAGGTTCTTGGTAAGAGTTGGTACATAATAGCAATTATTTAAATACAACTCTAAACCATTAGGCAAAAGAAGAACGTAGGTGCCCACGGAAACTGCGGCTACCTTAGCTCCATTTCCCATGTAGGTCCACGTCACCCTTGGCTAGTGCTTGCGCGTCCCTCAGCCCCTGTACATGATTACAAAGGTGAGAACCACAACCGGTATCAAATACCCAAGAAGAGGTACTAGCAAAGTTAATATCTATCATATAGAGTGATGAAACAATTTTACCTGACGTTGTCACACAACCGTCTTTCTTGTCTTTCAAGTACTTGGGGCAATTGCGTTTCCAATGCCCTTTGCCATTACAATAATAGCAATCCGCCTCCGCGTGTTTGTTGACCTTGGGCTTGGCCTTATAAAAGACCTTGCCCTTTCCCTTGCCGGATTTCTTGAAAAGAGTCTTACCCTTTCCCTTGTCCTTCCTCACCCCAAGGTTCATGTTCTTCATTTTCATGGAAAGACCATCCTTGGGTTCACTCCCACTAGCCTCCATGTCCCTCTCCGCTTGGGTGAGGAGTGCATGGAGTTCATGGAAACTCTTGTCCATGCCATTCATGTTGTAGTTCACCCTAAATTGGGTGAACTTAGGTGTGAGTGAATGAAGGATCTTACCCACCACCAATTACTTCGGAATTTTGCACCCTAGACGCTCTAAGGTGTCCGCGTGCTCAACCATTTTGAGCACGTGTGGGCCAACCTTTTGGCCCCTTTGAAGCTTGGTGTCAAAGAATTTCGTAGGCGCCTCATATTGGAGAATTTGAGGGGCTTGCGAAAACATCGACGTAATCCTCGTGAATATCGCATATGCATTGAGAGATATCAATTGGAGTTTGAGTTTGGGTGAGATTGACCAAATCAAGACATTCTTGACGTCATTTGCAACCTTCAAATAAAGGTCATATTCGGCCCGAACCACCGCGGACGATCTTGGCGCGGGTTCGGTGGGGGGCTCTTCGACCAAGTAGCGAAGCACGTTATCGGATAACGCGGCGCTCTTGATCGTTGACTCCCATTCAACGAAGTTACTTTCCGTCATCCTTTAGGACACACTTGTCCATGACGGATCTCAACCATGAGTCCTTACCCAAGGTTGCAACGTTTGATGATGTCGACATTATGCGAATATGGTAACTACAACAAAAAGAAATATATAAACATTCATTGTTAATTTACTTGAAAAACATTTTAACAAGTTTAGCATTCATATAATGACCTCTCACTAAATTATATAAATGATTCCAAGACCCATTTTTAAATAAAAATAGTCATCGCATGCTACCTTTATCTAGAAATGGTAAGTCATTACTTGACTAATTCTACCTTTAGAACTCTTGGTTGACGGATTTCAACTAAATCCATCTCCTAGTCCCAAGATAACGCTTATCTCGTTGAGTCCAATCCAATTTTAGCTTGTGATCGTATCACCCTACTTACCCGAGGTAAAAAGGGACCCACGAGCGTGGTAGCCCTAATGAACACGGGATTCATAGGTGTTATTAATTGGTAAGGCTAATCTCAATTTTTAAATATGTGAGAGATCTTGTCAATTTAGTTATTAATTCCCTATAAGTGAACTAAGTCGGTGAATTGTGAATAACGTTGAATTGACAATAACGGTAAATAAAATGCATGTGTGACGATTTTGGCATGAGCGGAAATAAAGCAAGCAAACAAGCAACGATAAAATCCTAGTATGGCCACCTAGCTAATCAAATTAACTAGATAATTACAAATTCGGAAACCAACTCCTTGGTCCCTTGCCTCTTCACTTGGAACACCTTCCAAAATGGCACCGTCTTGAGGGAGTCACCGGTCTTCATAAAAATAATTACAAATATACAAATATACAAATTCCTATTATACATTTATTCTATGAAATGAAATTATTAAATTATACAAACCGGCGATACGAGATCGCAATAAAATTACAACCAAACCGTTATTCCCTTACATTACGGGTAATAACGATTAAAAAATAACTAGGCCATACTAGGTACAAAATTTGCATAAATTATTAAATAAATGACATTCATTCATTCAACCATAAATAAAATAAATTGCTGCAAAATTCATGCCAAAATCGTCCTAAATTCATTCATGCTCATTGTAGCTCGATTTTTCCGGGATTTATTGATTTTTAACCATTAAAAATCACTATCAACATTTAAATCGCATTTAAATTCAAACTAATTAACTAAACTGTTTTAGAACTCAAAATTAGTCACTACTAATTTTGTTGGTCATTAATTAGATCGATTTGATTTCATTTGCTAAATATTACGGTTTAATCATAACAATTATGAAATAAAACAAAAATAAAATATAAACATCATAAAATTTGAAACCAAAAATTTTGTACATTCTGGAACATTTCCAGGAACTATAAAAATAAAAAATATTTGCTCAAAAAATTTAAATTAATTTCATGAACAAATAGCTTTGTATTTAATGGTTTTATCAAATAAAAATAATTAGATATAGTAAAACAGTGAAAAAAATTATGAAATTTCACCAAGATGATCAACATAATAATGTAAAATGTACCAAAAAATTTTAAAGACCAGACAAGTTTATGAACATTATAATCTCATATTATCGACTTTTATCGTATAAAAATCAATGAACATGCAATACATAAGTAAAAGTCACGAAATTTTACATACAATATGTAAGGCATGCATGTGAGATCATATTAAAATTTCATGGCTAGAATCAACATGCAACTATTTTTATTTAACTTTTAACTCATAAAATGCATGTTAACTCGGTTTAAACGCCAAAAATCAAAATAAATAGCAAATCAATCCCTAAAATCACGAAATTTGACCAAAAACATTTTGAGGTCAGTAGGTATACATGCACCAAATATGTTTTGTCAGAATCGTATTTTAACTTAAATTTTTGATTTATTAGTTATCTTATAACTTTAATAAAAATGTCCAAAATGAACATGCATGCTACAAGCTAGCTCTGATACCACATGAAAGTCCATAGACCTTAATTAGACTCCTCTAATTAGTTACTAAATTACTTGTTAATTTAGTATTTAATGATCTATGTAACATGCATGCAAATATAAAGACATTTATATAAAAGAAGAAATTTCCTCACATTGATATGGAAATAATATGGGCACAACAAGAACTCCTTCTTGTTGTTCTTGAGCTATAAATATGGATGAACACAAGTAATCTCCAAACTAGAAGATCTCCTCTAAGTTGCACTAAGATGAACCCGAATAATCTACTCTTATTATTAACTAGATAATAAGATAGATATTATACTACTAATATTAGACTATATTACTACACTAGTAATACTTAAGAAATATTAGTATTTGAGAGTTTTTAGAGAGATGTATTTGAGAGTTTGTGAGAGATGTATGAAAATAAGCAAGAATGAACTAGTGAATAAATTGAACAACAATTGCTCTATTTATAGCCAAAAACAACAAGAAGGAGTTCTTGTTGTGCCCATATTATTTCCATATCAATGTGAGTAAATTTCTTCTTTTATATAAATCTCTTTATATTTGCATGCATGTTACATAGATCATTATAAACTAAATTAACAAGTAATTTAGTAAATAATTAGAGGAGTCTAATTAAGGTCTATGGACTTTCATAGACTAGGACCTTATTATTATCGTCGTCCTACCGAGAGGATTAGAGTCTTGTGTGTACGAAACGTCTTATCGTACATGATTCCGGGAAACGTCTTATCTCGTGAACTTGTTTGTCTAGGTCATGAGTATACGAAACGTCTTATCGTATACGGTTCAGGGAAACGTCTTATCCCGTGGACTTCCATTGACTTGTCTTGCTATTGTACATGATGCTAGTGCGCGCCATTAACCGTGAGAGAATATGTGTCCTATTCGTATGATTGGATGGTTGTTTGTAAGTTGAATTATACGTGAACTTTGAGTTGGACTCTTACATGAAATAGATGATTGACGTTGTTTATATGTCGAGTCTCTATCTTATCAAATATATGCCGCTAACGGTGAGATGTAAGCCCTAGTGAGTATATAGTTGCCTAAGAGTGTCATCCCCGAGTCTTTGTATAATATGATGGTTATGGATTTGTACTTCATATGCTCTTATCTTTATATATTGAATTGCCTATTTATCCTTATCGTATTTCACATGTATATTTATATATGCATGCTTCTACTTTCGTATTAACGTTTAAGTATGTTTATTGTGATATGGCTGGGAGAACCCGGAGTTACTCCCCACTGACTGTGGCGTTCATGTTTTTCATGGATGAACAGGTTGCTTGATTGGATGGCTTTTTGCTTATGGTATTTTGGGTTCGGGTGTGAGCTAGCGGGCGTAGGTCTGGATGAAACACCTCTAGACGATTTTTAGCTAGTTGCTAATAACTTTGATGATGAATAACATTTTGAGAGACTACGTCTCTTTGTAGTATATTCTATTTAGTTTGTAATTATTTGACATTCCTCGTATTTTCTATTTGCATGTAAAAAGGTTTTAAAAACACCGTATTTTCCGCTATATAAATCACATGCTTGTTATGTTTTATTTCCGCATTTGCGAGGGTTGTCACATCCATGATCAAATACAACATGAAATTTGCTCAATCCAAAGACACATATTCTAACTAAAGAATTCCAAAATACATTACACTTACTCTCTGAGCCTTACAACGGGATATCCAAACCACTAGAGAAAAGATTAAGCAGCAACAAGTTAGGAAATGATATGGAATCTCAATAAGAACACGAGAATACTCAGGCACGATATTATAAGAGAGGAATGCTTGAAAATAACGAGGTCATAAGCAAGAGACAAAGCAGATAGTAGAGTTATGAAGATATCCGAGTAAGAAAGAAGATACGATCATTCGATTTCTTAAAGATCAATCTTGACAAAAACATTCAAGAATGGAAATGAAAAGGGACAATGACACGAGTAAAGGTTTAAGGTTTAATCCACAAAATTTCTCGTTTTAAATTTAGGGTGATAGCAAAGCAAGTCATCCCGATAATAAAGGTCAAACAAGGGACCATCGTACCACAAATCATCAAAGTAAGGTACGCCTAAATTCGACAAATCAACTACAACCCAATTCATCCATCCTTTCATATCACACGGATTCCCAAATGCGGAATAGCAACTCAAGCATAGTAACATTCCTTTAGCTCAAATATTTAACACAACCTCAAAGGTTTATTTAATTGAAGGACTAACAAATACTCCCTTATACTCGGTCATTTTTAACTCATATAGCCCACGAGTTCATTATTATCAAAGTACAACATCAAGTCAAACATCATCATTAAGGTCCCAAGGTATTTCCATCATAGCTCACATCATCGAATCTCGCTCATATATATAATCCTCAAGTAATATGGTTCCACTTACAACGAAAGCCTACTACTTCAAACGAGTCTCCGATACCATAAGATAAGATCATATCATTAAATCCAAGAACTATAGCCAAATGCTTTTCCACCAAGCCTATACTCACAAACACACAATAGGAAACAACAATACGTCACTTAACCTCAAAAGTATTTCGCACCTCAAGATATCAGTCAAAGCTTCTTATTTAATCCAATTAGACCTATCATAAGCATGGTCTTCAAAACAATACTAAACTTCTAAGTCCAAAAGACTAAATTACTAATGAGTTAAGAAGTCATAGCCAACTCATTCAACCTTACACCATCGAATATCATGAACTATTTACACACAAGTCATGGCAAGCATTTATACATTAAAATCATCAAACATACCTTACCACACTTTCCTCAAGGATACCAACTCTCACCACTAGGGGAGAACTTAAGTCTACACATTTTTTCTCGAATCCCAAATTCATTCTAATCAACACTAACATTCCATCAAGTCCAAAATTCTTCCGACGAAGGTTAATATATTACAAACAAATGGGTATGACATCGACAAAAAGGGTACATGAGGAAGGTAAGGATACCAATGGTAAGATGGAGGAAACTATCAAGAGTAATTTCCAAGAGGAAAACAAGTTGGAAGAGAAAGAAGCACCTAGGTAGAAGGAATAGAGAAAGGTACGCTATAGACAAAAGAAATCATAGATGAGGGAGGAACACACTTCGATTTGGTTCGTCGATCTTCAATATTCGGCAAAAGATACTTCTTCTTGCCAACACATGGTCCCCCTCAAGACGGTAGATACAAACAAACATAACATCACTCAACACAGTCAACAAACAAGTTAGAATCTAACAAACATCAAGTACACCAAAGACTACCACCTTAGGTCCTTAAGTCTACCCATCTCTCATTTATTATTTCAAGGTCAAGTAATTTAAGTTTAGGGTTCACGTGTGTGCATCGGGAGTGTCATAGGCTCTGATACCAACTGTGACAACCCTCGCGATAGCGGAAATAAAACATAGCAAGCATGCGATTTATATAGCGAAAAATACGGTATTTTTAAAACCTTTTTACATGCCAAATAAAAGTACGAGGAATGTCAAATAAATACAAACTAAAATAGAATATACTACAAAGAGACGTAGTCTCTCAAAACGTTATCAAATATCAAAGTTATTAGCAAACTAGCTAAGAAACGTCTAGGGGTGAATCGTCAAGGCCAACGCCCGCAAGCTCACACCCGAACCCAAAAACAATTAGCAAAATCCATCCAATCAAGCAACCTGTTCATCCATGAAAAACATGAACGCCAGAGTCAGTGGGGAGTAACTCCGGGTTCTCCCAGCCATATCACAAATAACATACTTTAACGGAAATACATAAGTAGAAGCATGCATATATCAATATACATATGAATTACGAAAAGGATAAATAGGCAATTCGATATTTAAGATATAGGCACATGAAGTACAAAACCGTAACCAACATATTATAGATAGACTCGGGAAAGACACCCTTAGGCAACTATATACTCACTAGGGCTTACATCTAACCGTTAGTGGCATATACTTGATAAGATATAGACTCGACATATAAATCAATTCAATCATCTATTTCATGCAAGAATCCAACTCAATGTTCACGTATAATTCAACTTACAAACAACCATCCAATCATACGAATATAACAACATAATCTCTCACGGTAAATGGCACGCACTAGCATCATGTACAATAGCAAGACAAGCCAATGGAAGCCCACGAGATAAGACATTTCCCGGTATCGTATACGATAAGACGTTTCGTATACTCATGACCTAGACAAACAAGTTCACGGGATAAGACGTCTCCCGGAATCGTGCACGATTAGACGTTTCGTACACACAAGACTCTAATCCTCTTGGTAGAACGACGATAATAATACGGTCCTAGTCTAAACCTGGCCAGACTCTCGAAATAACATTTTCCGATTCGACATGCGATAAACATTTCGCATCCAAGACTCGGTCAACGATAGAAGCCGAGCACCCCAAATTCGGTCAACCTTCACGAAAGAGGCGGAAAGGGCACAAGCATCATAAACAAACGGTACGCTACATGCAATGACACCACCTCGCAAGTATAAAACATTTGACGGCCGGGTCGATCAACGCAAAGCGTTCGCCTCCCAACAACGTCGTCATATGCCCACTAAAACACGCAATTAAGCATTAAATATACATCTCCTCGTTCCGACATTCCAGCCTTACGAGCGAGGAGGTAGCCGGGGAATGAGAGTTCATAGCACATAAAAATTAGTGCTCAAGTCATAACATATGTACAACCGACTCAAAGGGGGATATATGAAAAACCATCACAAAACATGTGATATAAGCATGATATAAATGTAACAATGATAAAAATGAGACAATACGTGATTACATAAGCATTAGACCAAGTTTAAAAAGTATAATGAATAAGAAACATAAATCGCATCTCAAAACAACAAGTTTGGAAACTATTAAAACAAGGGTCCACTTCAAAAGTTAATAACTACAGTTCTAGACATGAAAATGCATAAATTCCAAATGGAGGAGATATATTATTCTCTTACGGTTCCAACGGTAGGTCACAAGCCCAAAACAAGAAAGTAACGAAGGAAATATGACCATTTTACGAAAATGGGCCTGTACAGGAAAACTGCAGTCGTCACGCCCGTGACTTATATGTCACACTCGTGACATGAGTTTCACGACCGTGACTTGCATGTCACGCCCGTGAAAGGTCTGTTACGCAAGGGTATTGGGTATGCCTCTTATTTCACGCTCGTGACATATAGGTCACGCCCGTGACTTGGGTCGAGACATCTCTATTTTGTTCTATACTCAACCATGGCTTCCCCAAAATAGATCCACACACAAGTTTAACAGCAATGAGTGATTGAAACCCACAACATATGCACGAAATCATCTTTACTTCACCAATAAACATCAACAAACATCAACTATCATCATCATCAATCATCAATACTCAATAACAATTATCAACAAATAATAACAATTATCAACAACACAAATCCTATGAATAATCATCCTATTTTAAATTCGTTTACTAACATCAAAAACACATTAAATCACGTATTGATATCGAGTAACCCTTAACCGTTACCTTTACGCGTCTTCAATCGATTTTTAAGTCTTCCTCCACTAGGTAGTAATCCTTATCGGGGTCTTGAAGGTCTCCACCTATACAAAGACGACAAAAGATGAATATAATTCACCTTTTAGAAAGACGGAAAAATTGAAAATGAGAAAGACGGTAATTTTATTACCACACAAGGTAGAGGACGATGAGAGCGGAAGATTAAGATGAAAGTAAGGAGATTTGAGTGAGTAATAAAGGAGTAGTGAGGAATTTGAGTTGATGCATAAATGGAGTTTTGGGTTTTGGTGGATTGGTAAGGAAGAAGAAGTAAGTGGACAAGAATGAGGGAGTTAGGGTTTAAAGGGATATAAGGTGAGTGAGTGGAAAAACATGGAAAAAGCCCAAAAGCGCCTTAAGGCGTTACTCACTCGGAATCTTGCGTAAAGTCCGAAAACGAACTCGGATTTGCTAAATTAGACACGAGAAATTAAATTCTAGACTAAAACTAAATTTCGCTGAAAGGTATCCGTATAATATTTTTAAATTACAAATATGGTACATTTGCGGGTGTTACACTTATAACCATATGCTTAATTATCTTGTATAATTAATTGTTAATTTGATCATATAACAATTATATGACTCAAATTAATAATCAATATACACTTAACTTTTAAGTGATATTTTACCATTATATCAATATATAATGGTCCCACAATGCTCAGTTAATTTATTTTACAACTCTTTGTAAATATAATTAACTAATTACCTCTACCTCAAAATATATGTATAACCTCAACTAATTTAATGAATTAACTATTAATCATTAAATTAAATCTTATTTAATCGTATTAAATTAAGACGTATAATTTATTCAGTCAGTTATAGTATAATTGACTAATAACCTTAACTGGAATGAGTTCCTAACTCAATTTCAATAAATAAATCTCGTAACTAAACGTACATATCAAATATATGTAATGCGCTAATTAACTGTATGATATACAAATAATTAGTTATACTATTAGGGTTTCATCCTATAGGTGTGACCTAAAGGGATGAGTTGATCACCGCCGTCGTATGACAATAACGTCAAACTCTAGTCAGTTGAGCGTTACCTATTTAAGTTAATCAACTGACGTGGAGTATCAAAATATACTAATCTTGCCACGTATATTCCAAAGTAGATTTATTATATAAATGAACTATTGTGTAGAACACTTAATCCAACAATCTCCCACTTGTCCGATACAAGTTGTGCATGTAGCAACACTTTTGCGGAGGACTCCTCCTCCTACAATTTCTCCCACTTGTCTCGACAAGTTGTATGCTACTGATTCTCTTGTCTCTTTTGCGTCACATCCTCCCTCTCATGGCAAGGTGTCTTACAGGTCGCACTTGCAATTGAAAATTATAAATAGAGTGGTTTTCTCGATTTGGGAGAGTAACTGTCTGACCGGAAAAACTACCAGATTTCTCTTCCGAGCGTGGCCTCGTATTTCCCAGTTACTACTCCTCGAGTGGCCCGAAGATGTTAATACCCAACGTGGGTGGACAATTTATGTTGACCCATCTTACACTGTATGATGCAGATCACCATGACCTAAAAGATGTCCATTGGCCTCCTTTCACGGCACGACCTAGGACAAAAACCAAAGTCAATCGGAAAATACACCGACTCAGGTAAATGATTGCCAGTTTAAAGAATCGACTCATAGGAATAAAATAGAAATCTCCGCCACGACCAGGCTTCAACAATTTTGTTAAGGGACTCTATTATGTTCACTGCCCGACAGTCATCTCCATATCCCTATGGTGCCAAACAAACCATCGATCGACTTAAAATCTAGTCACTTCGAGACGTCACCTCAAATGAGTGACTAGGGACAAAACACTGAGTTCATCATGTTCACTTGAATTGGGTTCAACTTTTATTTCAACCAATTCGAATAAACAAAGTATTAAAATTTAGTCAAACTAAATAAGGAGTTTTTAATGAAACTCTAACAATGAATACAATTATCTAATATTTGGAAAAATTGATACGCTATCAATAATTTCATATCTCATAATCTCTAGCGATTCAGGTATATATTTCCATCCCCATTAAAATGACATGACTATCATGTTCAGCTTGCAAAAGCATAGCTGATGGATTAGCAATATTTGCATCTTTCCCATCTTTCGGATTGCTATTTCTCTTTGTCTACGTAATCTCATATTACATAAAACTTTCTGAGTATAATTGCAACAGGAGTTCAATGCCAAGCTCAAAGACAAGGCCAATCAACCTATGATCAGCCTAACCAGGATTCAATGCCAAACCTACCCTATGTCAAAAGCTATCTTAATGCTTTGTATAGCCCAGGCCCAAGCAAGCAAGCCAAGACACGAGCCAGTGGTAGCCATGACACGAGCCAAGACCAACCAAGCCACAAAACAGACTCACAAAACAAGCCAACAAAACCTTTGGAAACTCAGCCAGCAGCAGTGCCTTGGGGAGGGTCTCAGGGCAACTTCCAAGCTTAGGGACTCCAAACCAACTATGGGGCATGGTACTAGGGAGGGTCTACTACCTTTTTGTCCAGGAAACCTTCCTCAGAAAACGTCAAGAACACCCCTCAAAACACAACCCAAGTGAACCAGTCCAGTTACAGCCTTACATGTAGCAGTTTAGCTGTTTTGTCAAACCTTCCTCTTTTAGCCAATCAAACAAGCCTAACCAACCCCCAAACCTATGTCTTGGGAAGGTCCTCTACAACTTTCCCCAGGACTTCCCTTCCAAGAAACAAACACACAAAGAGTTAGCTTAGGGACAACTTCAAACTGTCCAGATTTCAGCCTTTTGTGCAGTAGTTAATATGTCACTGTCAACCTTCCCCTTTTGAACAAGCAATGCGTGAGGTACTTTCAGCACATCTTTGGGAGCCTTCCTACTTCAGTTTGGTTCACAAACCCAAGCTTGAAAGTCCACTCTTCACCCAAGACACACCTGATCAAACAATTAAGGAAGATTGTCTCTTTTGAAACTACTTTCTACTTTATCTACTTTATGTCAGAATTCTGCAAGTTTGTAGCTGTTATTTTGTTTCATGTTGTAAGCCCTTGTGGCCCTAGATGTATCCTAAACGTCTGAGATGTATCCTTGCTGCCTATATAAGGCCTTCACCTAATGAAATACAAATCAGATTTGAAGTAAAACATAAAACTGAAACCTTGTTTCTGTTGCAATCTCTTGGCTGTGTGCTTGAGACAACTTCCTTTGCTTTGTGCTTGGAAGTGAGCTTGGGTCCTTAGCTGTGTGCTGGGATCAAAGTTCAACCCTCAATCATTGGCTTTGTGCTTTGGTTAAGGTCCTATCCTTGTTCTTTAACAATCAATTCAAACAGAAACAGAGTATTTGCAAAGTGTCTGAATCTCAATCAAATTGTCATTGTTTAGTTGTCTTTCTGAATAGTTTCAGTGCAAATTGGTTATCAGAGCTTTGGTTTGTGAGTTCATCTACCTAACTACATTAAAAACACAAAATACAACCATGAGTGAAGAGAGAATCACAGGTCTTGAAAACACAGTTCAAGATCTTGCCAGAACTGTAATGGAGGTCTCTAGATCTGTCAATGAACTCCTTGAGGGCCAACAGAACAATAATACAAGGGGAGGCAGAGGTCGAGGAAGAGGAGCACCTTTCCCACAAGGTGGAGTAAGGAGGAGACAACCTGTAGATCAGTTTGAAATGTCAGATTCAGATGGCTCAGATCACAGCCTTCTCAGACACCAAGACAAAGATATCAAGGTAGAGATTCCTGACTTTCTAGGTAGCTTGAACCCTGATGATTTCTTAGATTGGCTAAGGTCTGCAGAAAGAGTCTTTGAGTTTAAAGGATACACTGATAGAAAGGCTTTTAAGGTTGCTATCATGAAACTAAAAGGCTATGCCTCACTGTGGTATGAAAACATGAAAACCTTGAGGGTTATGGAAAGGAAAGAACCTGTTAAGTCATGGCTCAAACTAAAAAAGAAAATGAGAGCTAAGTTTGTCTCTAGGGACTACACTCAAGACATGTTCATTAAGCTTACTCACCTAAAGCAAGACCAAAGACCTTTAGAGTCCTACCTAAGAGACTTTGAACAACTCACTTTGCAATGTGAGGTTGTTGAGAAACATGAACAAAAGATAGCAAGGTTCTTAGAGGGGTTGGATGAAAGGATAGCTAGTAAAGTCAGGTTACAAAACATATACTCCTTTGAGGAAGCTGTCAACTTGTCTTTAAGGGTAGAAAAATTGGGAAAAGGAAAGGCCAGTGCTTCTAAGACACCTTCCAGAACCCCCACCTTCAAACCTTTTGTAGGAGTTAAGATAGGAGAACCTGTGGTTCCTGTTAAGACTCCTTTCAACCTTGATAAAGGCAAGGCTGTTGAGGCAGGCCAAAGGAAGACTACCCCTCTCAAAAAGTGCTTTCAATGTCAAGGGTATGGGCATTTTGCTAGAGAATGCCCATCTAAAAGGGCTCTGAGTACCCTAGAAGTAATCCATTGGGGAGATGATGAAGTTTTGGTCTGTGATGAGGAGATGGAAGAGCCTGAGATAGAGGCTAGTGAGGAGTTGATAGAACCTGATGCTGGGTTAAGTCTGGTGACTTGGAGGGTGATGCACACACAACCCCAACCCTTAGAAGAAGATCAAAGACACCAGATCTTCAGAACTAGGTGCACCATAAAAGGGAGGGTGTGTAATCTGATTGTGGATGGAGGGAGTTGCACCAATGTAGCCTCTAAGACAATGGTGGATAAACTAACATTGCCCACCAAAGACCACCCTCAACCTTACAAGCTTAGGTGGCTGAACAAGGGGGCTGAAGTTAGAGTAGATCAACAATGTGTTGTTCCATTTTCTATTGGGAAAGGATATGCTGATGAGGCCTTGTGTGATGTATTGCCTATGGATGCTTGTCACCTCCTATTAGGGAGGCCCTGGGAGTTTGATAGGGATGCTGTCCATCAGGGAAGGGACAATACTTACTCTTTTAGGTTTGGGAAGAAGAAAATCATCTTAGCTCCTTTACCCCCTATCCTGAAAGGGAACCCTCCACTCTTAACTGAAGCTGCTAAGGAAGTTCTGCTGTTAAGTGAAGCAGAGATGGAGCAAGAGTTAAATGATCTTAGGCCAGTCTATGTCCTCCTCACCAAGGAGGTAGGGGAAGGGTCTAACCAAGTGCCTAAGGAAGTGCAAGCCTTGCTGAAAACCTATGAGGATGTTTTCCCTGCTGAACTACCTAGTGGATTACCCCCACTAAGGGGAATTGAGCACCACATTGATCTAGTACCTGGGGCTGTCCTTCCAAACAAGCCAGCCTATAGAAGTGACCCCAGGGCAACACAAGAGCTGCAATCTCAGGTGGGAGAATTGCTTAGCAAAGGGTATGTCAGGGAGTCTCTTAGTCCTTGTGCTGTACCAGCACTGCTAGTGCCTAAGAAGGATGGAACTTGGAGGATGTGTATAGATAGCAGAGCAATTAACAATATCACCATTAAGTATAGGTTCCCTATACCTAGACTCAATGACATTCTGGATGAACTCAGTGGGGCTCAAGTGTTCACTAAGATTGATCTAAGGCAAGGGTATCATCAAGTAAGGATAAGAGCTGGAGATGAGTGGAAGACTGCTTTCAAGACCAAGCATGGGCTGTATGAATGGTTAGTGATGCCATTTGGGCTCTCCAATGCCCCTAGCACCTTCATGAGGCTCATGACAGAAGTCTTAAGGCCTTACTTGGGAAATTTCATTGTGGTATACTTTGATGACATTCTAGTCTACAGTTCAAGCAAGAAGGAACACCTACAACATCTGAACTTGCTTTGTGAGGTTCTCAGGAAGAATAAGCTATATGGTAAGCTAGAGAAGTGCACTTTCATGCAGCCTGAGGTTCATTTCCTTGGGTTCATCATATCAAAGGATGGGGTAGCTGTTGATCCTGAGAAGGTTAAGGCAATCAGGGATTGGCCCACACCTAAGACAGTGACAGAGGTCAGGAGTTTCCATGGGTTGGCATCCTTCTATAGAAGGTTCATTCAGGGGTTCAGTTCTATCATGGCTCCTATCACAGAATGCATGAAGAAAGGAGAGTTTACTTGGGGAGAAAAGGCAGAGAAGTCCTTCAAAACCATTAAGGATCTGTTGTGTAGATCCCCTATACTAGGCTTACCTGACTTTAACAAACTGTTTGAAGTAGAATGTGATGCAAGTGGGTTAGGAGTTGGGGCAGTACTGGTTCAAGAGAAGAGGCCCATAGCCTATTTCAGTGAGAAGCTAAGTGGAGCAAGGTTGAATTACTCTACCTATGACAAAGAGTTTTATGCCATAGTGAGAGCTCTGAATCATTGGGGGCATTACCTAAAACCTAAGCCTTTTGTGCTACATTCAGACCATGAAGCTTTAAAGTTCATCAATGGTCAACACAAACTCAACCCCAGGCATGCCAAGTGGGTAGAATTCCTGCAATCCTTCTCCTTTTCAAGCAAGTACATAGAAGGCAAGAACAATGTAGTAGCTGATGCTCTTTCTAGGAGATCTGTGATGTTGTCATTCATGGAGCAAAGGGTCCTAGGCTTTGAATTCATGAAGGAACTCTACATGGAAGATCCAGACTTCAAGGAGGAATGGGAAGTGTATGCAGAAGGAAAACTCAAGAAGGGGAGCAAGTACTTGACACAGAATGGATTCCTCTTCCAAGGAAACAAACTATGCATACCTAGAGGTCCTTACAGAGGATTACTAGTCAAGGAGGTCCATTGCAATGGACTTGCAGGGCACTTTGGGGTACAAAAGACCTATGAGATATTGCATGAGCAGTTCTATTGGCCCAAGATGCTAGGTGATGTGCAGGACACTATAAAAGGTGCAAACCCTGTCAACTAGCCAAGTCACAGTTCCATGCAGGTCCCTACACCCCACTACCTGTACCAAACAAACCTTGGGAGGACATCAGTATGGATTTCATAGTGGCATTGCCTAGGACACAAAGGGGCAAAGACTCAGTAATGGTGGTAGTGGATAGGTTCAGCAAAATGGCCCATTTTGTTGCTTGTAAGAAGACAGAAGATGCCATGGGGGTAGCAGAACTCTACTTCAAGGAAATAGTAAAGTTGCATGGGGTACCAAGAAGCATTGTGTCTGATAGGGATACTAAGTTTATGAGCCACTTTTGGAGGTCACTCTGGAGGCTCCTAGGTTCAAGGTTACTCTTCAGCACAGCATACCATCCCCAAACAGATGGGCAGACAGAGGTTACTAACAAAACTCTAGGAAGAATCTTGAGATGTATCATTGCTAAGTCATTAAAGGATTGGGATATCAAACTGTCACAAGCTGAGTTTGCATTCAATAGAGCTCCCTCACACAGCACAGGTAAGACCCCTTTTGAAGTTGTTTATGGTGCTAATCCTCTAATGCCAACAGACCTAGCACCAGTGATAAGGAAAGAAGTCAACTATGATGCCAAAGAAAGAGTACAACAGATGATGCAGATTCACAGTCAAGTCAAGAAACAGATTGAGAGAACAAATGAAATGTATAAGTCAAGAGCCAAAGGTCCAAAGAAAGCTAGAGAGTTCAAGGCAGGAGACATGGTGTGGCTGCACTTAAGGAAAGAAAGATTCCCAGAGAAGAGGAAAAACAAACTCATGCCAAGAGCTGATGGTCCTTTTGAAGTGCTTGAAAGGGTAGGACCTAATGCTTACAAGATAGATTTACCAGGGGATTATGGGGTACATGGGACATTCAATGTGGGAGACCTAAGTCATTATCAAGAAGACTCTGAGGATGAAGAGGATTTGAGGGCAAATCTTTTTCAAGAAGGAGGGGTTGCAACAGGAGTTCAATGCCAAGCTCAAAGACAAGACCAATCAACCTATGATCAGCCTAACCAGGATTCAATGCCAAACCTACCCTATGTCAAAAGCTATCTTAATGCTTTGTATAGCCCAGGCCCAAGCAAGCAAGCCAAGACACGAGCCAGTGGTAGCCATGACACGAGCCAAGACCAAGCCACAAAACAGACTCACAAAACAAGCCAACAAAACCTTTGGAAACTCAGCCAGCAGCAGTGCCTTGGGGAGGGTCTCAGGGCAACTTCCAAGCTTAGGGACTCCAAACCAACTATGGGGCATGGTACTAGGGAGGGTCTACTACCTTTTTGTCCAGGAAACCTTCCTCAGAAAACGTCAAGAACACCCCTCAAAACACAACCCAAGTGAACCAGTCCAGTTACAGCCTTACATGTAGCAGTTTAGCTGTTTTGTCAAACCTTCCTCTTTTAGCCAATCAAACAAGCCTAACCAATCCCTAAACCTATGTCTTGGGAAGGTCCTCTACAACTTTCCCCAGGACTTCCCTTCCAAGAAACAAACACACAAAGAGTTAGCTTAGGGACAACTTCAAACTGTCCAGATTTCAGCCTTTGTGCAGTAGTTAATATGTCACTGTCAACCTTCCCCTTTTGAACAAACAATGCGTGAGGTACCTTCAGCACATCTTTGGGAGCCTTCCTACTTCAGTTTGGTTCACAAACCCAAGCTTGAAAGTCCACTCTTCACCCAAGACACACCTGATCAAACAATTAAGGAAGATTGTCTCTTTAGAAACTACTTTCTACTTTATCTACTTTATGTCAGAATTCTGCAAGTTTGTAGCTGTTATTTTGTTTCATGTTGTAAGCCCTTGTGGCCCTAGATGTATCCTAAACGTCTGAGATGTATACTTGTTGCCTACATAAGGCCTTCACCTGATGAAATACAAACCAGATTTGAAGTAAAACATAAAACTGAAACCTTGTTTCTGTTGCAATCTCTTGGCTGTGTGCTTGAGACAACTTCATTTGCTTTGTGCTTGGAAGTGAGCTTAGGTCCTTAGCTGTGTGCTGGGATCAAGGTTCAACCCTCAACCATTGGCTTTGTGCTTTGGTTAAGGTCCTATCCTTGTTCTTTAACAATCAATTCAAGCAGAAACAGAGTACTTGCAAGTGTCTTAATCTTAGCTCAATTTGTCATTGTTTAGTTGTCTTTTCTGAATAGTTTTAGTGCAATAATGGGATAGGATATACAGCCTAAAACTTTCTTAGCTTAAAGGTAGCTCCCACTGTTTTACCAGTATAATGGGATAGGTTATACAGCTATAGGAACTACTTCTAGTCCCTCCAATACTGTCGAATCCAAGCTACTTTCATATGCATCATCATATGATGCAATGTACTCCATTTCCGTTGTGAAATCCAAAATGATAAACTTCCTGGAACATTTCCATCAGATACATGTCATTTATATTTGGTAATGTCACTCCTACTTGGAACCTTTCCAAAAGTCCTTTGTGCTTGGTACTTTTCCAATAGATAAATCTTCTATAAAACACAGCCAGTTTGTGATTTTAAATCACTTTGATCAGTTTGGAAACTGAAGTATGTGTAACCCCTTACACACAACTCACTGTAAACTCCAAATACATGGAACATATCTTTAGTCCTTTGCAAGTACTTAAGGATGTTCTTTATGGCTATCAAGTGACTCTCACTTGGATTTGATTGCAAACGACTTGTCATGCTCAAAGCATGCAAAATGTCGGATTGAGTATACATCTCAGCGTATACAATTGATCCCGCAGCGGAAGCAAAAAGAATCAATTATCATGTGTTCAATTTCCTTAAACTAGTCAGAGATCTTATCAATATAAAATTTTTGACTCAACGCTAATATCCTTTTAGATTTATCTCCATAAATCCAGATATCTAAAATATGTATTCTACTTCTCCAAAATCTTCCATCATCTAAAATGATTAATATGTCTCCCCATATAAGACTGATGAAAACCATATTTCTCCCACTAAACTTCATGTATTCAACATAATTCCACGAGATATCGAGAAATATTTTACAACATGATTGACACACTAATTCCAACTCTTTAGTGCTTACTTAAGACATCCACTTAAGCTTGAAAAATTAACTTAGGATAATTAGGATCTACGAAGCCACAGGTGGATATAAAATATTCTACCTCTTCTAGAATCGTATTCAAGAAGGTGGTCCTTGAGATCCAATTGTCATCATACTATTATGAAATACTGTAATCGCTAAGTATATTCGAATGGACCGAAGAATTAATATTGGTGCAAAACTCTTTGCCTACCAATTTTTCTTTGAAAACATTTTAATGTTCTTTTATGCAAATTTCGATCTTAAAAATCAATTTACATTGAAGAGGTCGTACTTCTTCCAGTAAAATTACCAGGTCACATACCTGACCATCATGCATGGAGTCCATTACGAATCGCATGACTCTAAGTCATAGCAAGAAGTTGGGACTAGAAACAGTCTGTTATAAGTCACAGATTAGAATTCATCACTATTAAGGAGTGATAAAATTCCACCCGACCTCTTAGGTTCCGAAGAAACAACTACTGAACAAGCAATGAGGACACTTTTTCCGGACTATATGCTCAGTTTGTGGCTTTTGAAACATTTTCTCCCACTATGTCTTATCAAGAAATAATCGTATTTTTTATTGAAAGACAGCATCACGAGCCACAAATGCTTTGTTCTCGTGGTAAACGTAGGATTATTGAGCACTTGTTTCATACGGATAACTTAGAAATTAGGTACGCTACCTATCCATATCGTATATGAAATAAAATCCGACTGTTTTAAATGTGCTTTAATATGCTGGGACAAGAAATAACAGACAAAATAATAAAAGCCCAAGGGTAGTCAAGTGGCTCAGTGTGACTTGACAAAGACAAAACTATATCGTTTAAGGTTCTGTGTCTCTATTCAACAACACCTTATCTCATAATGTGTGTTAGAGAAGTTAACTCGTGAAACTATTTCACAATACTTTTGATGAAAATCAAAGTCAATACTTAGATATTTCTTGTTACGATTTGGTCGTAAGTCCTTGATCTAATACTCTTGGTATTTAACTACTTCTCATTGAAACTCTTTGAACTTTTCAAAGATTTCTCATAGCACCTCATTAAGTAGAATCAAATACAATATCTCCTTAAGTCGTCGGTCAATAAAGTGAAGTAGTCATTACCATCTCTGATTGTGTTTGTTATTGGACCACACATATTCTTATGTAATATGGCCAATAACTCACTAGTTCGTTTTCCTTTTCAATAAAAAGTGCACGAATCATCTTGCCTTGAATACAAGATTCGCACACACCATAAGATTCAAAGTCAAATGTTTTAGGGATACTAGTCAATACTAGCCTTTTAATGTGCTACACAGTCCAAAATCAAGATTAGATCTGGGTCACCAATTTTGAGCCTTTTACAATCTATATGACAAGTAATTTCTAGTTTTAGGTCAAGAATATAATTACCTTTGATTGGTATGAGATAACCATTGACCAAGTATAGGCATCAAAAGATACAACGTTTGTTCTATTCACAAAAGTGAAACACTTGTGTCGTACACTACAGTGGATATTATATTCTTTATCTAGAGGTCATGTACATAATAACTTTTATTAAAGTGAACCTCTAAATCCAAAACTAGATTGATCACATTATAACTTTTATATGTCTCTATAGAAAAAAAACTACAATAGTTATATTTCCCTTGTAGGTCGACATTTAATCATGGCTAGTCGTCGCACGAATCATTATTATATGCATTGAATACATTGAAGAGAACCATATTAGGTATCTAATACCCAAAAAATTGCATTTCGCAAAATAAATGTCGATCATACAGATCTTATGGATGAAAGTACTTTTAGGTGTAGTACACCCAATTTCTATTTCTCCAAAAACTTGGGACAGATTCTTTTCTAGTGTCCTACACTGTAATAATAGAATCATCTAAAGTTGGGTTCGACACCTTGCTTGGTTTTTTACTTTACTATTCAAAATAGTCTTGCCTTTTTCTCTCGCCTTGTGCTAACATCGTGCCAACCTACTCTTGAACCTCGTCCTATTCTTTACAATAAAGAATAAAACATCTTTCTTAGAGCTCCCACTCACTTTCATGAATCTCTATTTAGACCAATAGATTAGAAATATAATAAAGACTATTCTTCATTTCATTCATGGTTTTACCTTCAAAAGGATAAACCTTTCATGAAGTGACTACGGTATTTGGTTATTCACGATTTTAAATAAATCGATTAACCTAGTCGTCCCAAAAATTACAAATATTTTCTTTGGAGCAAAAAGATTGATGTACCATTGTTATAAGAAGACGTCACAAAAATTCAAAACGTTTTTGACTAAGTGTGACTTATTTGTATACTCTTCATAAGAGACATTTGCAATGGTGAATATGAGGATCAAAAGCAAAAATTCATTTTGTCTTTAACTATGGTGGTTTAAACAGAGATTGAAATCGCAATCAAAAAAGTTACCGTCTAAATTAATGGAAACTCCTTTCCACAATTGAACGGATTTACAAGTTTGTAGAAGGATAAAATATTTGTCATTGCGCGAATAAAATAAATATCAACGGAAAATAAACATTCATTGCTTATATATAATTCACTTGTAAAACAATTTTAACAAGTCACACATATAATGACCCCTCACGAAATTATATAAGTGATTCCGAGACTCGCATTTTAGATAAAAATGAACATGTTATGCCACTTTTATGTAATAAACGGTAAGTCAACATTTTGACTAATTCTACGCGTAGAACTCTCGGTCGACGGATTTCAACCAAATTCATCTCCTAGTCCCGGTACAACGCTTATCCCGTTGAGTCCAACTCAATTTAGGCGTGTGATCGCATCACCCTACTTACCCGAGGTAAAAAGGGTCCATGTAACAACCCGAAATATACCCGATTTTTCTAGTAAAAATATTTACTAACACTTTTCAGTAGAACTTAAGTTTTTAAAATAGGAATTTTTGTTCCGAGTCTTATTTTGAAATTCCGCGTTCGTATTTGGAATTTTTGAGGGATTCCATGAAAAGACCGTTTTTAGTCATCTTTGACTTTTCTTGACTTTTAAGTCGTCTTTGACTTTTCCTTGACTTTTTAAAGTCGTCATTGACTTTTTCTTGACTTTTAAGTCGTCCTAAACTTTTCTTGACTTTTAAGTCATCTTCGACTTTTCTCGACTTTTCAGTCAACTTTGACTTCCGTTGACTTTTTCCCGACTCGCCTCATAAGTTTGAGGACCGAAATTTTATTTAAAAAAATAATATTTTTGATTTATTTTTATTTAGATTTATTAAGATTTATCATAATTTAATATAATTATTTTGAATTTATTCGGAATTTAAAGAATAACGTTTACGGTTTTAACCGAACGTCATTTAACTATTCCCGACTCATCGTAAAGCGCGAAACAAAATCGAAACTCGACTTTGGCATGAGTCACACGCGCGTGTCATCGCTTTCCACTCACATTAGATATTTTAATTATTTTGATTAAACTAATCAAAATATCTAGATATTTAATTACTTTATCGATCCGTCAACGAAATTACGCAAATCGAGCAAAAACAGACCCGATTTCACCCAACCACACGGCTCAATTTGCTCTCTAATAGACCTTGATATTTTCATTTCTTTTGATTAATATATCATAATATCTAGATATTATTTCACTTTATCGATCAGTTAACGAAAATTACGCAAAACGATCGAAATCGGATCCGTCTCCTCATCATTTCACACGGCTCATAAGTCCTCTAATAGGACTAGATATTTGTCTTTCTTTTGATTATTAATAACATAATATCTTGATATTTAGTGTAATTAACTTTATCGTTAATTATATTAAATCGTTTACCGTAAAATAATTAGTAAACGCGAGTCAATTACGTAACAACAATTTCAAAACTCGACATCCTTATTTGCCTATAACTACACGGCTCACCCAACACCATCATTACTCACAAACAACTTTTCATCTTACAATAAATCAAATAAAGATCAAAACCTCACTTTCTTTAATCGTTCTTCGTGTTCTTCGTCGTTCTTCAATTGTTCATCATCGTTCTTGAGCAAAACCTTCATAAAATCTTCGTTTCTTAATTAAATCCATTCTAATTTATATTTCTCAACTCTCCTCTTCGCTCCTCATCTTCACGTACGGTTTAATTTCAATTCCGTAAAAATCGTTTTCAACACTTTAATTATGGAAAATCTATTTTTACTTCTAATAATGTTTTTCTTGTCATTTCTTATAGGGGAAGATTTTGAAGACGAGTTTGGTGACTCGTATATATTAGGGGAAGATTAGAAGACGGGTTTCTTAGTTTATACTTCTTATTTTGGTGCTAATTGATTTTCTAGCTAAGGTAACGATTCCGAGTTACTCGACGGATAAATGTTACATAGCTTTGGTTTTTCTTTAGTTTTGGTTCATCTTTAGTTTTTGTTCATATTATTATGATTTTATGATTTTTAGTTAGTAACATGTTAAGTAGTAGTTATTATGGTGTTTTATGATTTTATAACATGTTGGTTGTTCTTGTTATATTTTTATGATTTCTTCATGATGATGCTTGTTGTATGATGGATGGTTAAATTGGTTGTTAAAATGGGTGTTGATTAATTAAAACATGTTAGAAACAATTGGGTGTTGTTGTAGTGGTGGTGGCCGAATTGGTGGCTGGAAAACCGGTCCAAACCAGACCGGTCCAGGCCGGTTCAGACCCGGTCTGGGTTGGTCATGGTGGGTCCGGGTTTTGGTCTTTGGGTTGTGTCGATGTTTGATTGTTTAATTGTTGTTTTGACGGGTTTTAATTATGTTAAAGCATGCGGGAAATAATTAGAAACGGTTTTTAGTAAAACCGTTAAAAAGGCCAAAACAGCCCCTTGAGCCCCAAATCAGGCCGTGAGGCCCAAATCAGGCCCATGTGGGTCCGGCCCAACTCAGCCCGTGGGTCCCACTTTGGGACTTGTGACGGTTTTTGAGTTATCGTCATTTTTATCGCGTTTTGTAATAATTAGCAAGCGAGAAATATTAATAAGTAAAATATTTAATTAAAAAGGTTTTTCATTTAAATTATTATTTCTCACATGTTAGAAATTATAAGACGAGATCGTAGTTTAATTTAATATCCTTTTTGTCAAACGGGTTTTGGGGTATGATATAATAATTCACATGTTAGAAGTTTTAATAATATAACATGTAATGATTATGTTGATTTTATGTCTATGTGATAAAGACTTTGTTTCTAGCCGGTTTGATCCAACGGGTTTGGTCAAACTAAGATCTAGTCAGCCCCGATTTGACTGATGACCCGTCGCGGGACTCGGGTCGGGGATTTGTCTTCAAGTAAGGTTGTATTTAAATTATTGAATTAGCCTTAGTAGATATGAGGCGATATGATATTTGAATATGATTTATTTGCAAATAGTCACATGATAGGATGTTTTCCCGTGACTGTTTAATTATATTGTTGGTGTCGTGTTGACTAAGTACCCATAGAGAATTATGAGTATATGGCGTCTTGACCATTCTAATTCTAAATGAGTATCTTGGACCATGACATTGATAGGCCCGTACTATCTTTAACGAGTATATAGTTCACTGCTTGATAGCTTTTGTGTCCCGGGCCTGGGGGGCTTATCCCCCAGTCGGGGCATGGCATCCTAAGAGTTCCGCTTTGGGAAGGGAGCCAGCTTAAGTACTAGCCATCTCTGCTTAGGGGGTCGCCTAGCAGAGTTTCTTGTGTACGGTTATGTCATGAGACGGGGAATGGAATAGCTGTTGTCGCTAGGTCTTATCAGTCTAGGACTAGGATGTTTTCCTACCTTGTGGTATAGCCTCGAGTTACAGATGACTATTGGCCGCCCTAGGAACTTATGCCTGTTTATAGAAGTATTGGTCTTTCATGTTTGTATGATTCTATGAGTTCTAGAAGGTGAGATGCAAGCCGTCTAGGATTGATAGAGTTTGGATTACCGATTGTTAACTGATTCACATGATTACGTGTTGATTAGGTTTTGAGTGTATCACGGCCATGTTTCTGAGAGGAACCTCTGAGCTAGCATACCAGCTTCCCTACCTCGAGTTATAGTTTATTATCGGTTTCACATGATAGCTTTCACATGCTAGGTTATTTGTTAGTTATCTGTTTCATAACCTGAAAAGCATATCATATATGTTAAAGTTTTGTATTGTTCATATACATTGCTTTTATGTTATTCATGTTTTATTAAACTTGACATTTCGTGGCTGGGAGGACTCGGAGTTACTCCCCACTGACTGTGGCTTCCGTGTTTATATTTAATGCGGTCGAACAGGTGGTGAATGCATAGTTGGGGTACATTGACGAGCTAGCGAGCGAAGTATTTACCTTGGACCTATATTCGGTTCATAGTTTGTATATTATTATGCACTCTTTTATTTCCGTATTTATACGGGAGATATGTCTCCCGTCTTGTATATTTCTTTTGTAGAATATTATTCCCGTATTGTAATGACCATTTTTATTTCAGACACCTTCATTATGTATTTAAATTATTTTTTCCTTCCGTAAATTTGAGGGTGTCACAATATCCCGTGATATTGTTTAGTATAACTTGTGATATTGTATCATCGACTCACAGACTCAAAACGATAGGGTGGACTCACGTTATATATATATATATATATATATAGAATTAGGATCACGTGAGTCCACCCTATCTTTTTGAGTCTGTGAGTCGATGATACAATATCACAAGTTATACTAAACAATATCACGGGATATACTATACAATATCACACCACTAAACCACTTTTTCGTGCACTATAACTAACTTTTATTTCTCATACTTTTTTTCACTCCAATTGATTACACTATCGAAGCTCCGACAAAACCATCATTCTCTCGCCCTTTCATGTCGGAAAGTCATTATTAAGTGTGTTTCACCGAAGTTTATTGTCTACTACTTCTTTTATCATATTTCCTCTCTACTAATCATCTTTGCCTCCGACATTTTCCTTCATAGCCGACGACGACACCAATAATTTAACGACGACAATGACAAATTTTGTTGTGATTAGGGGTGGTGTGAGCTCCGAGTAAGAGTAATTTTTATGGGTGGAGGAATATGAGTTTTAAAACAAAACATGGGATAAATAATGGGTGACTACGGTACCGGATAAATGTTTGCTTATTTCATCTAGGTGCTTAGATATGTCGTCGTTATTAGTGGGTGGGTGGTCGTCGTCAACGGCGAGTAGTATGACATAAAATATTTTTAACCCTTTTATGTTGTTTTTTTTGGTGATACTGTTTAGTGTAACCAGTGATATTGTTTTGTATATTTCGTGATATTGTATAGCTGGACTCACGGACTCAAATATTCAGGTGGACTCACCGGATCTTGCCTATATATATATGTCATAAAAGGGTTAAAAATATTTTATGTCATACTACTCGCCGTTAACGACCACTACCCACCCACCAATACCGATGACAATCCAAGCATATAGATGACACAAACAAACATTTATCCACCATTGCCATCACCCATAATTTATCAAATGTTTTATTTACATCTCCATATTCCTCTACCCATACACATTACTCCTACTCGGAGCTCACACCACCACCAATCACAATAAAAAAAATTAATTGTCATCGCAAATTTAGGGGTCTCGTCGTTGGTTATGAAGAAGAATGTCGGAGGCAAATATGCTAAGTAGAGAAGAAATAAGATAAAAGAAGCTACATACAATAAACTCCGAAGAAACGCCGATAAAAATGACTTTCCGGCATGCAAGGGCGTGAAAATGATGGTGTTTGTCGGACCTTCGATACCGGAATCAATTGGTGTGAAAAAAGTATGAGGAAAAAAAATTAGTAATAGTGGGCGAAATTTATGTTCAGTGGTGTGATATTATACAGTATAACCCGTGATACTGTTTAGTATAACTTGTGATATTGTATCCTGGACTCACGGACTCAAAAAGATAGGTGGACTCACGTGATCCTAATTCTAGAAAAATCCGGTGAGTCCACCTAAATATTTGAGTCCGTGAGTCCAGCTATACAATATCACTTGTTATACTAAACAATATCAGGAAAAAAACAGCACAAAAAGGTTAAAATTTTTGTATGTCATACTAATCGCCATTGACGACGACCACTCAACCACCAATAACGACGACATATCCAAGCACCTAGATGACACAACCAAAAAATTATCCGGCACCGTCGTCACCCTTTATTTATCCCATGTTTTCTTTTCAATCTACATATTTCTCCACCCATACACATTACTCTTACTCGGAGCTCACACCACCCCCAATCAGTACAAAATTTGTCATTGTTGTCGTTAAATTACGGATCTCGTCGCCAGCTATGAAGAAAAATGCCGGGGGCAAAGATGCTTAGTAGAGAAGAAATATGATAAAAAAATCTATATATAATAAACTTCGGTGAAGCATAGATAACAGTGACTTTCCGGCATCAAAGGACGAGAGAATGATGGTGTTTGTCGGAGTTTCGGTAGTGGAATTAATTGGTGTGAAAAAACGTATGAGAAAAAAAAGTTAGTAATAGTGTGCGAAAAAGTGGTATTGTATAGTATATCCCATGATATTGTTTAGTATATCCCGTGATAAAGTTTAGTATAACTTGTGATATTGTATCATGTACTCACGGACTCAAAAAGATAGGGTGGATTCACATGATCCTAATTCTATATATATATATATATATATATATATATATATATATATATATATATAGAATTAGGATCATGTGAGTCCACCCTATCTTTTTGAGTCCGTGAGTCCAGGATACAATATCACAAGTTATACTAAACAGTATCACGGGTTATACTATACAATATCACACCACTGAACATAAATTTCGCCCACTATTACTAACTTTTTTTTCGCATACTTTTTTCACACCAATTGATTCCGGTATCGAAGGTCCAACAAACACCATCATTCTCTCGCCCTTGCATGCCGCAAAGTCATTATTATCGGCGTTTCACATGAGTTTATTGTACATAACTTCTTTTTTCCTAATTCTTCTTTACTTAGCATTGCCTCCGACATTCTTCTTCATAACCAACGACGAGACCCCTAATTTAGCGATGACATTTAAATTTTTTATTGTGATTGGTGGTGGTGTGAGCTCCGAGTAGGAGTAAAGTGTATGGGTGGAGGAATATGAAGATTGTAAATAAAACATTGGATAAATAATGGGTGATGGCAATGGTGGATAAATGTTTGTTTGTGTCATCTATATGCTTGGATTGTCATCGGTATTGGTGGGTGGGTAGTGGTCGTCAACGGCGAGTAGTATGACATAAAATATTTTTAACCCTTTTGTGCTGTTTTTTTTCGTGATATTGTTTAGTATAACCAGTGATATTGTTTTGTATATTCTGTGATATTGTATAGCTGGACTCACGGACTCAAATATTTAGGTGGACTCACCGGATCTTGCCTCTATATATATATATATATATATATATATATATATATATATATACAATATCACAGATTAGACAAAAAAATATCACTGGTAATACTAAACAGTATCACGAAAAAAATAAACAGTACAATAGGGTTAAAAATATTGTATGTCATATTACTCGCCGTTGACGACGACCACCCACCCACCAATATCGGTGACAATCCAAGCACTTAGATGACACAAGCAAACATTTATCCACCATCGTCGTCACACATTTACCCCATGATTTCTTTCCAATCTCCATATTCCTGAACCCATTTACATTACTCCTACTCGGGGTTCACACCACTAATCACAACAAAATTTGTCATTGTCGTCGTTAATTAGGAGTCTCGTCGTCGGCTAAGAAGAAGATTTGTCGGAGGCAAAGATGCTAAGTAGAGAGGAAATAGGATAAATGAAGTTATATACAATAAATCGTATTTCACCTCAATTTCCGTCAGTAAATTATATTTTTTTGACCAAGATGTATGTTATCTAGCCATAAAATTCTACGCCGAACCCAAAAATGTCCTTATTTTTTTAAAATAAATTTCGTAAAGCGCAGTTCTCATGGTTCTCATTATCTTAGTGGTTCTCACCGGATCCTAATTATATATATATATATATATATATATATATATATATATATATATATATATATATATATATATATATATATATATAGAGAGAGAAAGGTTCAAATGAGTCCATCATATCTTTTGAGTCCCTAAGTCCTCCTATGAGCCCTTAGATCTTTCAATATGAGTGGTTGAGATTGGAAGCAAAAAGTAACCACTACACTAATCCATTACTTATATACTAATTAATTTTCTTTCTCTTTCTAGCTTAAAGTTGATGACATTTTAGCATTTTAAGGTGTAACTTTTGTTTTCAAGTGTAAATTTTGTTTTTCTACAAGTATACGGTTTTACAAGTGTAACTTTCATCTTTTATGAGTGTAACTTTAATCCAAAAAAGTGTAACTTTATGATAAAAACTGATTTTAAGACACGTTTTTCACATTTTACGTATTTTTAAAGTGTAACTTTAGCCTTTTACGAGTGTAACTTTATCCAAAATAACGTATCTCTATACTAAAAACTGATTTTAAGACATGTTTTTTAGATTTTACGTATTTTTAAAGTGTAACTTTAGCCTTATACAAGTGTAACTTTATACTAAAAAATGATTTTAAGACAAGTTTTTGACATTTTACGTATTTTTAGAGTGTAACTTTAGCCCTTTACAAGTGTAACTTTAATCTAAAATAGGCTAACTTTATACTAAAAAGTGATTTTAGTACAAGTTTTTGACATTTTACGTAATTTTAGAATGTAACTTTAGCCCTTTACGAGTGTAACTTTAATCTAAAATAATGTGATTTTATGACAAGTTTTTCATATTTTAGGTAATTTCAGAGTGTAACTTTAGCCTTTTACAAGTGTAACTTTAATCCAAAATACTGTAACTTTATACTAAAAATTGATTTTAAGACAAGTTTTTAACATTTTACGTATTTTTAGTATGTAACTTTAACCTTTTACAAGCATAACTTTAATCCAAATATAGTGTAACTTTATTACTTTTTGATTTTTTGTAATTGTTAGATAAATTTATGTCATTTTAATCTTTTTCAAATGTAACTTTACCCTTTTGTAATTGTAACTTTACCCTTTTGTAATTGTAACTTTACCCTTTTGCAATTTTAACTTTAATCATTAATAGTGTAACATTTTTCAGGTTGTGAATTTAGTCGTTAATAATGTAACTTTAGTCAATTGAGTGTGTAACTTTAGTTCATTGAAAGTGTAACCCTAGTCCTTTAAGGGTGTAACTTCAATCACCGCCAACAATAACAGTAAGTAAACAACAATAATAACAACTACAACTATTTTTGACATTAAAAAAACGAGATAATATGATTTTTTTTTTCAAAAATCTATTCTTATTAAAGAAATCTATAAAGAAAATAATAATTATACATTTTAGTAGATCTAAATGTGGAGGAAAAAGAAAAAAATAACAATAAATCTGAAAAATAAAAGATGTATAAAAAATAAAATTAAAAGTAATGATAAATCTAACCAACAAATAAGTAGACCTAAAATAGACAAAAAAAAAAACAGAATAACTCAGATCCAGTAAAAGAAAAAGAGAGAGAGAGAGAGAAAGGAGAGGAGAGGCGGACGGAGGTGGTGGCAGAAGCGGGTGAGGTATCGGTGGTGAGGTAAGTGGTGGCAGGAAATCGGGTGGTCGTGAGGGATTCAAGGTGGTGGGAACAAGTGAGGGTGCCGTGGGGTGGTGGGCTGTGAGTAGTGGCGTCGTGGGGTGACCGGGAGGAGGAAGACGAGGCGGTTGGTGGTGTAGTGGCGTCGTGGGCTGGCGGCGTCGTGTCGACATGTGGCTGGTGGCGGTGGCTGTGTCGGCGGCAGAGGTGGCGCACAAAGAGGAGAAGAAAGGGAGGCCGGAGGTGGTGGTGCGGCTGGAGAGGGCGTGAGAGGAGGGCGTCTGGGTGGCGACGTGAGGGGAGGCCGGAGGTGGCGCTTGGGTGGCAAAGAAGTTGGCGGCTGGTTTTTTTGTGTTTAGATCTAGTTTTTTTTTTGAATTTGGTGGTTGTTTTGAATTTAGAGAGAAGGAGGAGAGTGTTTTTAGAGAGAAGTTGGAGTTTGTATAATGAATGAATTGTGGGAGGATTGTGTTAGGGGGATGGATGGTATTAGTTGTTTAATTAGTATGGATGAGAGAGAAGGGGACTAAACACTTGTTAATGACAATTTTCCTCTTTTAATCTAAGCCATCCATTTTCAAGATCTAATGGCTTATAAGAGGACTTATGGACTCAAGGAAATAAGGTGGACTCATTTGATCCTTATTCTATATATATATATATATATATATATATATATATATAGAGTTGAGTTCTTGTGAGTCTAGTATCTTATGATGAGTTGGTACTAACAAATTTGGACCATTAGATGAAATCAATCCTACGGCCAAAATCTCAACCGTCTCATTAAGGTTACCATTGTCAATTCCGTATTTTGTGACACCAAACCTTATCTGCCTTTCTCTGTAAACATTCATGTGCTTGGCAGTTTCTCTCTCCTCTAATTTTCCCCCAAAATCATTTCCCATTTTATCAATCATTAATTTTAATGGCAGTAAAGATGTGAATTCCAGTCATGCGAATCTTGACGACACTACTATTTCCTCTTCGTTAATTCTATCTAACTTTTCTTCCCTCGAAGGCTTAATTTCAAGTGTTGTATAATCTTTTAATTTCTTTGAATTTGGTCGGAAATTGTGGTGGAAAAATCATACGATGCAACCAAGTTGGGTAAAGCGCTCGTAATCTTGTTATGGTGAAAAGTGGGCGAGTGAAGGCGTATTGGACAGTAGAAGTAGCAGAGGTTAAGGCGGCGCTAATTCCCAACAGTGCTAAGGGTGTGATGCTCTGCAAATTGTTAGGCTGCCAAGAATTTAGACAAGACAAGAGATCTGCAATGCTGTTTATAGAAGATATAAGGCTATTGTTTTCTTATTCTGTTGACAAATTCTAATTGTATTAGTCACTAGACTAAGCAAATGGTGATTAGTTTGGGGAGTAGGTCAGGTTTTGAAAATTCATCAATTTGATTTTGAATACATTTCATTAGGTGGTTCAAGTATCACATTAACGGTTTCTAGTTCCACTCACTTCCTATTTGTGCTCTAATTTATGCACACGATGGATTGGCTACATGCCTACATCTATTGGTGATCTAGAGGAGTAAGTCGTCATTGACTAATCTTCACATTGACAAACAATTGGAGTGCACGCTTAACACTCGAAATTTTTAAAAGTAGATTTGCTTTATGATTCTTGATGATTCTTACTCTGAACAATGTAATTATTTATTTATAGGTGTACCTTCAAATGCCAATATTGAAGTATTTTTAATGGAAAGGAGGAAGCATAAGACGTAGAACTTTTGATGTTTTCTTATTTATTGGGTATCATAGCCACAAACTCACGGTTAAAGTTAAAAATAGTTAAACAAGGGGCGTGCTTTTTCACATACGGATTTTACTCTTTCACATAAATCTTTTACTATTATACCCTTGTCATTTTTTTTTATCCTCGTGACTTTATCCAATTGATTTTTTTTTTCTTTCTTCCATCATCTACCTTTACCAACAACACTACCTCCCTTAAACTACTCCGGTCAGCCTACAATGTTATTGTGGTGTTACTCAAGCGGTACAGTGGTGTTATTGTAGTGTTATTGTAGTGTTATTGCAGTGTTATTGTGGTGTTACTCAACTGTTACTACAATGTTATTGTGGTGTTACTCAAGTGTTACTACAATGTTATTGTGGTGTTACTCAAGCGGTACAGTGGTGTTATTGTAGTGTTATTGTAGTGTTATTGTAGTGTTATTGCAATGTTATTGTGGTGTTACTCAACTGTTACTACAATGTTATTGTGGTGTTACTCAAGTGGTACAGAGGTGTTATTGTAGTGTTATTGTAGTGTTATTCTGATGTTACTGCAGTTTTATTGTGGTGTTACTCAAGTGTTACAACAATGTTACTGTGGTGTTACTCAAGTGTTACAGTGGTGTTATTGTAGTGTTATTGTAGTGTTATTCTGATGTTACTGCAGTTTTATTGTAGTGTTACCGTGATGTTATTGCAGTGTTATTGTGGTGTTACTCTAGAGTAACAATGAAATAACACGTGATAACAATAAAGTATTTATGAAATAACACAGGGCAACAATAGAATAACACGTGATAACAATAAAGTAATAATGGAATAAAACACAGTAATTTTCGGTAACAATGGAATTAACACATGAGTAACAATGAGCAATTTGCGGTAACAATGGGTAAACAATTAGCAATTTGAGATAACAATGGAGTAACACAAGAGTAATAGTGGAATAAGCTTCGTCATTCCTACAATTGAACAGATGAGAAAATAGCATCAGTCATGAGTCACCGACGAGTTAGTCATCGTTCTATGTTCTACTCGCCAAACCCATATTTGGATTTATCAGTATCATCTTCTCATATTCAAGGTGTACTGCAGCTACAATCAACCACAAATGCACTATCAAATTCATCAAATCAACTCTTATAAATAACAACAAATATTCTGAAATTGATTCAATCTATCGAAACTAGTTATAGGACAAATAATTTATCACAAATAAATTAAATATGATGTAATCATTAGGAATTAACAGTTCTTACAAGAATGATGCACAATTGATGAATTTGATGGTAGAAATCGTGAAATCCGTCAAATATGAATGTTACTGTAATTTTTTTATGCGAAATTTTAGGTTTTTTTTTTGTTGATTTATTTTTTTTATACAGATTTGTTTTTATTTTCATTGAGTTTAGAGAGGATAAATAAATAATACTCATGGCTTGGAAAAACTAGAGCATGTTTGTCGTTGGCTTTTGTTTGACTTTTATTCAATCTCAGCCATTTATTCCTTCTTATCACATGGCTGAGAATTTATTAGTACCAACTCACCGTAAGAACCCAACTCACGAGATCCCGCCTCTATATATATATATATATATATATATATATATATATATAATGAAGTCTAATTATAGAATAATTCATTTATGCGGGAAAATTTTAGTAATCTCTTATTCTTTTAGTATAAGGGCGACTAGTATAGATCCCGTGCAAATACGCGGTTTTTTTGATGGTAATATTAGAGAATGTAACAATAACATCACGCGTATAACTTCATTTAAACTCTAATTATAAAATTATTATTAGTAATGTTATTATTAGTAATGTTTTATATTTAGGGGTATAAAAGAGAAGGTTCATCAACACTTCAAATAAGAGTGTCGGTTTTATTGAAACACTATATTGTTAACCTTATTTTGAAAAATATTGTTGTCACGTCATTATATTCACTAAAGGCGCAATATAAACGTGAAATAATGACGTTTGCACGGTATATGTAGATTCATATTTTTTAAGTGTATATTATTTATAAATATTCAACTAATTTTTCGCATTTTGCATCGTTGTATATTGATTCGTGAAGAAGAAAATTAAATCGAGAAAGTAAAAAGAGAGCTGACTATGTTATGAAATGTGTATTTTAGTTATTTTTTTTTTTAACGAATGATATTATTTTTATGATTTTTTTCTCAGATTATATTCACCGCAAGTTTTTTTGTCACGAAACTAATAATAATAGTGTAGAGTGTTTATAACTATTTATAATGGTTTGCAATCAATTTCTATGAATTGATATATAATAGGCATTTATTATCAATAGTACAACAATATAATTTCCTTATTTAAATCTAGCATTTTGGAGGGAAAATTTCAAGGAGGCTTAATCTTTTAGTATAAGGGGGATTAGCAAGACCCTGAACTTATATTCTGTCAATTTTTCCGTTAAGTGCTCGTTTGGTTGCCCACCTAATTCATGGGAGTTCTAAAATCCATGAATTAGAGTTTATGAAACTTGTTTGGTTACCTTAAACATTACAAAATGGGGGCATTTAACTCCTACATAATGTAGGAGTTTAATTACCCGGCCCTTCCTAGGTAATTGAAAACTCCCCCATCTTTTCTTATTCAAATTTACTTTTTTACCCTTCAAAATATTAGGTGTAGTAATATTATAAAAGGGCATATATATGGGTATTTAGAAATTAAAATGGGGTGAATTGCCTAGTTTAACCAAACAATTAAACAACCCATGGGAGTTTAATTCATGGGAAAAAGTAACTCTTCCAAGACAACCAAACACATTTTCATTATTTCATGTGAATTGCATATGGGAATTGGAATCCGGTGAGTTGCAAACTGCCACAGGAGTTCAGTTCCTGTATGAACCAAACGAGCACTAAGTAGTTGACGGAAAAGTGACGTGGCTGATACATTTTAAGTTTTTCTACATGATAACCTCATGTTTAAAAAAAAATCTACAAAATAACCCTTTTTTCTTTTTCTTTTTCTTTTTTTCATTTTCTTTTTTTTGCAAAAAAACGCACGCTTAAATATACATTCACTCAATTAATCATTTTCCCCTCATTTTCACTCAATTACAAAATAATAATGTCTAATCCCACGGTTTTATGAAGACGAAAATTTTAAAAATATATATGAGTGGAACTTGGTTGAAAATATACGGAAAATGGGTTATCAAATACCAATGCTAGATATGATATGAGTAAAGACATCTATTGCCTTCATCTGAGTAAGAGAAATAACACAATAACCTTAGTTGAGTGAGTGGTGCGGTGGTGCCACAAAAGACCAACTCACTTTGAGAAATCATTGGTTATTTGTGACACCCTCAAATTTGCGGAAAGAAAAAAAATAATTTAACTAAATAAAAGATAATAATACATAACGAAGGTGTCTTAAAATAAAAAGGTTCAACAAAAAGGAAATAATATTATACAAAATAAATATCCAAAACGGGAGACATATTTCCCGTATAAATACGTAAATAAAAGAGTGTATAATAATATACAATCCTAAGAACCGAATATAGGTCCAAGGTAAATACTTCGCTCGCTAGCTCGTCAATGTACCCAAAGTATGCATCACAAACCTGCCAACCGCATTAAATATAAACACGGAAGCCACAGTCAGTGGGGAGTAACTCCGAGTTCTCCCAGCCACGAAATGTCGAGTTTAATAAAACATGAATAACATAAAAGCAATGTATATGGAAAATACAACACTTTAACATATACGATATGCTTTTCATGTTATGAATACAATTAACTAACATATAACCTATCATATGAAAGCAATCATGTGAATCTGATAATAATCTATAACACGAGGTAGGGAAGCTGGTATGCTAGCTCAGAGGTTACTTTTAACATGGCCATGATACACTCAAACCCTAATCAAACATAATATCATGTGAATCAGTAAACATCCGGTAATCCAAACTCTATCAACCTTAGCCGGCTTGCATCTCACCTTCTAAGATTCATAGAATCATACAAACATGAAAGACCAATACTTCTACAAACCGGCATAAGTTCCTAGGACAGTCAATAGACGACTTCTGTAACTCGAGGCTATACCACAAGGTAGGAAAACATCCTAGTCCTAGACTGATCAGACCTAGCGACAACAGCTATTCCATTCCCCGTCTCATGACAAAACAATACACAAGAATCTCTACTAGGCGACCCCCTAGACAGAGTTGGCTAGTACTTAAGCTGGCTCCATTCCCAAAGTGGAACTCTTAGGCAGCCATGCCCCGACTTGGAGATAAGCCCCCCAGGCCGTGACACAAAAGCTATTAACCATGAACTATATAATCGTTAAAGATAGTACGGCCTATCGATGTCATGGTCCAAGCTACTCATTTAGAATTAGAATGGTCAAGACGCCATATACTCATAATTCTCTATGGGTACTTAGTCAACACGACATATATCATAAAATCAAACAGTCACGGAAAAACTTCCTATCATGTGACTAATTGCATATAAAAATCATATTCAAAAATCATATCGCCTCATATCTACTAAGGCTAATTCATTAATTAAATACAACCTTACTTGAAGACAAATCCCCGACCCGAGTCCCGCGACTGGTCATCAGTCAAAACGGGGCTGACTAGATCTTAGTTTGACCAAACCCGTTTGGTCAAACCGGCTAGAAACAGAGTCTTTACCACATAGACTTAGACATAAAAATCAACATATTCATTACATGTAATTTTAAAACTTCTAACATGTGAATTATTATATCATACCAAAAACCCGCTTGACTTAAAGGATATCAATTTAAACTATGATCTCGTCTTATAATTTCTAACATGTGGGAAATAATAATTTTATGAAAAATACTTTTAATTAAATAATTTACTTATTAAAATTTCCCACTTGCTAAATATTACAAAACACGATAAATTAACCCTAAACTCAAAAACCGTCACAAGTCCAAAGTGAGGGCTCATGGGCTGATTTTGGGCCGGACCTAACATGGGCCTGGACTGGGCCCACGGCTGATTTGGGCTGTTTTGGCTATTTTTATCGACTTTACTAAAAACTGTTTCCTAATATTTCCCGCATGCTTAACATATTTAAAACCCGTCCAAACAACAACAAAACAATCAAGTATCGACACAAACCCAAAGACCAAAACCCGGACCAACCCAGACCTGGCTGGACCGGCCTGAACCGGCCTGAACCAGGCCTGAACCGGCCGGGTTGGGTCGGTTTTCCAGCCCTTATTCAGCCACCCTACACGGTTTTCCCCAACAACAAACACCAAATTATTTCCAACATATTTTAATTATCAAACAACCATTTTAACAACTAATTTAACCATCATCCATACAAAAATCATGGTTATAAATAAATCATCCAAATACGTCAAGAACACTAACATATTAAAAATTCCATACAACATAAAAATCATAACTACTTATCATGTTACTACTAAAAACCATAAGTAACAATAATATGAACTAAAACAAAAGATGAACCAAAAACAAAAGCAACAAAAGCTATGTAACATTAAATCGTCGAGTAACTCGGAATCGTTACCTTAGCTAGCAAAATCAATTAGCACCAAAATAAGAAGTATAAACTAAGAAACCCGTCTTCTAATCTTCCCCTAATATATACGAGTCACCAAACTCGTCTTCAAAATCTTCCCCTATAAGAAATGACAAGAAAAAACATTATTAGAATTAAAACTTGATTTTCCATAATTAAAGTGTTGAAACCGATTTTGACGGAATTGAAAATAAACCGTACTTGAAGATGGAGAGCGAAGAGGAGATTCTAGAAATATAAGTTAGGACGGATTTAATTAAGAAATGAAGGTTTTATGATGATTTTGCTCAAGAACGACGAAGAACGAATGAAGAACGACGAAGAACGAATGAAGAACGATGAAGAACGATTAATTAGATCTTAATTTGATTATTGTAAAATGAAAAGTTGTTAGTGAGTAATGGTGGGATGGAGGGCTGTGTGTTTATAGAGAAAATAATGAGTCGGGTTTTGAAATTGTTGTTACGGAATTGACTCGGGTTTTATTATTATAATAAGATAATTAATTAGATATTAATTTAATTAAATCAAATATCAAGATATTATGTTATTGTAATCAAAAGAAAGGAAAATATCAAGCTTTAAGAGAGGAAGAAGAGCCGTGTGGTTCATCAAAGAAATCGGGTCTGATTTATCGATTTGCGTAATTTAAACTGACGGATCGATAAAGTTGTAAATATCTTAGATATTATTATTAGTTTAATCATTTTAATTAAAAGATCCCATATGAGTGGAAAAAGATGACATGGGCGTGTGACTCATGCCAAAGTCGGGTTTCGGGTTTGTTTCGGGATTTTAGATGACTCGGGAATAGTTAAATGACGTTCGGGTTAAAACCGTAAAAGTTATTCTTTAATTCCAAATAAATTCAAAATAATTATATTAAATTATCATAAATCCAAATAAATCTTAATAAAAATAAATTAAAAATATTATTTTTTTAAATAAAATTTCGGTCTTCAAAATTATAAGGCGAGTCGGAAAAAGTCAACGAAAGTCAAAGTTGACTTAAAAACGGGATTCTCATGGAATCTCTCAAAAATTCCAAATACGAACTCGGAATTTCAAAATTCAATTGGAAACAATAATTTCCACTTTAAAACTTAAACAGGCTCAAAAGTATTCGTAAAATATTTTCACTAGAAAAATAGGGTACTTTTCGGGTTGTTACAATCCCCCTTGACCTTTTGAGTCGGGTTTGTTGATAGGGTTTGATGTAAAATGATGATTTCTTCGCCTAACTGATCGATCTTCTGACAACTGCGAAATCGTCTTTGCTTCTTCTTTCTTTTGAATCAGTGAACCTTCTTGAAATGCCTTTGACTTGGTCAAGCTTGCTTCTTCAAATCGTCGGGTTCTAGGCAAATGCTCGGGAATATAGAAAAAGGGCGTAGAAACGTCACTTTCCCTACAAAACAGGTTAGAACATAGGAATTCGCCTAGAAGACGATATTAGCTCATAAAATGGCTTAACAAAGCACAAATGACATACAAAACCGAGCTAAATTGGGGGTTAAAATCATGCAAATATTCACTTATCAAACTCCCCCAAGCTAAACCCAAGCTAAGCAAACATAACAAACAATACCAGGACAAGGGTTGCAAGCATTGGCTACTACACCATCAAGAAACAAACCTCAACGTAAAACTTTGGAAACATAATGAATCATAACCCAAAAAAAACGTGGGCAAGAATGATACATAAACATGGCTGAGATTTACATAACGGCGCAGCACAAAGAATTTCACTACAGAATTTTCGGCTCTTGCATGATCTTTTTGACAAATGGACTCTCACGGCACACTCGAACACTCATTGTATGCAAAAGGTGATTTCTTTATGTGTAAATGTTTTTGAGACACTCACCTATCTACGACTTATGAAAATGTGTCCGCAGTCTAATATGGTAAACAATTCAAAACACAAGTCAAAGATCACAATGCACATAGAAAAGAAGCCGGAAAAAAAATATGAAGAAGCTTTGGGAAATGGGTGAAAGGTGGATAAACAGTTATGGTCATGTGAAGGTTAGAATGAGCTAGCAACTGACCAATGATAAATGAATACTCAATCCAAACTTTCGATTAATTCCCAAAAGACGAATAACGAAGCCGGAAGGAACGGATTGGCTTATTACACACGAAACACAAGAGTGAACTCCTTCTAAACATTGAATTGACATTTTGAGGAGATACACACAACTTCTTCTTTTATTTCTTTTTCTTTCTTTTTTTTCGATTTTTTTCGTTTTCAATTTTTTTTTCATTTTTCTATTTCATTTTTTTCTTTCTTTTTTTTCTTCTGAACATAACATCACTTCTTGAACATTTTGGTTCTCCCAAATTCACTTTGACATAAAAGAACAAATCTTCTCAAAAGAGCACCCATACACCATAGTCTAGCTGCTAACTCAACAAGGTAGGCAGTTTTTATATGTAGATGTTATCTTGTGAAACATTTGTATGAAGGGGCTAATTTTGAGGGGTAATTCAAAGTGAAAAAGGCTTCAAATCTTAGTGAATCATGAATGCAATGCTTATAGGAATGAAATGAGAACCATACTTATGCGTTTTGACATGACACACATCACAAGGAGAACTACACACACCTTAATGAGACTGGGTATAGATGTACCAGCCTAAGGAGGTTCTACCTTACAATATATGTAACTTGCCAAATGTCAAGATCAAGCGTACTTATCTATAGATTCATTACATGCCTACTGTGTACAAGACTTCCCCATGTATGCACAATTCAATGAATATTGAATCATTATCTTTTGAAAGCTCTAAGTTTGGGAAATGTAACATGATAGCATAGTAAACAAGCAAGCAAAGCATGAAAAGCATTCAATTATGTTCAAAATTTTAAATTTTTCTCTTATTCAAAAATTTGAAAAATATAGACAACTAAAATGCAAAATGGGAAAATGCAATCCCTCCCCCCCAAGCTAAACATCACATTGTCCTCAATGTGAGCACAAAGACTAAATATGCAATGAGATGCTCAATGGGAAGAAGGGTAAAAAGGGAGAAAGATGAAAGGAGAGTGAAGCTTACTAGTCAGCACGGACTCCCCCAAGCTAGTCTTTTGGACTTGACAAGGAAGATCTTCATAGATTCTTCAAAAACTCTTTCATCTGCAAAGTAAATCTAACAAAACAACGAAAAAGGTAAAGCAAAAATAAAATGCAAAAAGAAAGGAAACACGGGTTGCCTCCCGAGAAGCGATGGGTTAACGTCCCGCTCGACGAATACTCCTATGAAATCATCCGATTGGGGATTGACGCTCTATATAGACAATATCTAAGCATCCCATAATGAAATTGCTGTAGTAGAGTTTCGTCCATTGACCTTGAATTTTTCACCATTACTAGTCATTATTTCCACATAACCGTATTTGCTTACATATGTGACAGTGAATGGTCCAGACCATCTTGATCGAAGTTTTCCCGGAAAAATTTTCAAACGGGAGTTGAAGAGAATTACTTGGTCACCGACATTGAATTCTTTTCTGATTATCCTCTTGTCGTGCCAATGCTTCGTTTTCTCTTTATAAATCCTAGAATTCTCGTAAGCTTGCAAACGAAACTCTTCTAGCTCATTCAGTTGCAAAAGTCGTCTATCAGCACTAAGCTTAGTGTCTAAGTTGAGTTCTTTGATAGCCCATTGAGCTTTGTACTCTAACTCAACGGGGAGATGACAGGCCTTTCCATAAACCAACCGATAGGGAGATGTTTCAATCGGGGTTTTGAAAGCTATGCGATAAGCCCATAAGGTGTCATCGAGCTTATAACTCCAATCGGTTCTAGATTTCGAGACTACTTTTTGAAGAATTGATTTTAGCTTTCTGTTCGAAACTTCTACTTAACCGCTGGTCTGGGGGTGGTAGGCTAAACCTCGTCTGTGATACACACCATACTTGTCAAGCAGAGTGTCTAACTGCTTTTCTCCGAAATGAGTTCCTCGATCACTTATCACGATTCTGGGTACACCAAAACGCGGAAAGATGATCTTTTTAAATAGTCGTATCACAGCTCTAGCATCATTGTTGGGGGTGGCAATTGCTTCTACCCACTTTGAAACATAGTCGACAGCGACTAAAATGTAACGATTTCCATTTGAAAAAGGGAATGGTCCTTGATAGTCAATACCCCAGACATCGAATATCTCGACTTCTAATTTGCCGTTGTGAGGCATTTCATGTCTTTTGGATATTTGACCCATTCGTTGACAAGCATCACAAGCCATAACAAAGTCTTTTGAATCTTTAAACATCGAGGGCCAGAAAAACCCGGATTGTAAGACTTTGGCTACGGTCTTGGACGGACCATGATGACCACCATAAGCAGATGAGTGGCATCCTTCTAAAACTCCTTTTACTTCCCACTGGGGGATACAACGTCTATACAGACCATATGAGCACTGCTTGAAAAGATAGGGGTCATCCTAAACAAAGATTTTTGCATCATGCAAAAATCTCTTTCTTTGGTTGTAAGAAAGGTCGGAGGGTAGCTGGCGACTGACAAGGAAGTTGGCAATATCAGCATTCCAAGGAGAAGAGTCTGCAATTGCCATTAATGAATCATCAGCGAACAAATCATTAATTGGCGTTGGTAATCCTATTTCAGTTACCCTTATCCTTGAGAGGTGGTCAGCGACTACATTCTCTGCTCCTTTCTTATCCCGGATCTCAAAATCAAACTCTTGAAGGAGTAAGATCCATCGGATAAGTCTAGGTTTTGCCTCTTTCTTTGAAAGCAGATAATTCAAGGCAGCATGGTCAGTGTAGACAATAACTTTTGATCCTATTAGGTACGAGCAAAATTTGTCTAAGGCATAGACAATGGCGAGAAGTTCTTTATCAGTGGTGGCATAGTTGATTTGGGCAGGATCTAGGGTTTTACTAGCATAGTAAATCGCATGAAGAAACTTTTCCTTTCTTTGCCCTAAAACAACTCCTGCGGCATAATCACTCGCATCGCACATCAGTTCAAAGGGCAGATTCCAATCAGGCGACAGGATTATAGGTGCGGTGATCAAAGCACGTTTGATTTTGTTGAATGCCTCAAGGCATTCCTTTGTGAAATTGAAAGGTGCATCCTTGAAAAAGAGCTCAGTTAGGGGCTTGGCTATCTTTGAAAAATCTTTTATAAATCGTCGGTAGAAACCGGCGTGGCCAAGTGATGGGTGATTTGCCGCGTACCGCCCAAACAAAAACAATTTATAAAACCCAACTAATGCGATAGCGGAAGTCGGGGTCGAACCACAAGGATGAAGGGGTCAACTACAAGTTTGGTCGAGTCCTATTCTAGCCTAATAAGAGTTGGATGAGAAGATTAACTATTAACTAGTAAAAGCAAGAAATCGCTAAAATGATATATTAAAAACAATTAAGGGGAAACTAAGGTAAAGGGTTCACCTTAGGGGGATAAATGGGCTAGACAAGTAATTAGGAAACGGGTAATAAGCTTGAGTAGTATTAATTGCTAATGTCTCAACAATTAATAATCATCAGCAAAGCCATCGCATTTGTCTCAAATCACTCATATAAACACTAGTCTAATCATCTCTACCACCGTCGCTTAAGAGATAATCAAACGATACTTGATAAAGTGGGTAACTTTCGTTTACACAATTCATCAAACACCTAGTGTGCATATGGGTAATACTCAAATTATTACCACAAGTTCACTAATTACCCAACCAATTATCCCACATAATCCTCCCTTAGGCTCCCCCTAAACCCTAGAGGGAGACTACTCACTCATGTTAAAGGAAATCAAACAACTAAAGACTAGGAATAATGAAATGAACATCATATTATAGAAATGAATAATTATAACAATCAAAATGAGAATTAATTAACTAGAAATGAAATAAATTGCATAATCAACTAAAAGATGAGAAATTTATACCAACAAAGCTTGTATTAATGAATAGGGAGAATGTCTTCACCCAAAATCTTCAATACAAACCCAAGACTATGATAGTTCTACTAAGAAAAACTAGATCTACTAACTTGAATTGAGAAATTAAATTTAATTAAGGAACGATTAGGAGAGTAATTAGTGAGTAATAGAGGTTACAAAATTTTTAGGGTTTTGTGCTAATAGTTCATCAAAAGCTGCTTACAAAAATTACGGGGAGGGTATATATAGGTATCTCAAAAATTAAGAAAGAAAATAGAAGAGGGGGCGAAAATGCGGAGTTGTGTTCCTGGCCGGTCGACCGGCCGCCGGCCCTCTGACCGGCCTGGAGCACATCAGTACCTTCCTTCATTACGTCTTCAAAAAACATTCTAAGTATGATAATGGGGTCCCGGCCGGGTGCCCAGCCGCCGGTCACCCACCGGCCTGGAGCACTAAAAAATTCTCGAATACATTCTAATGTTGCGCGAGCCGGGTGGTAGGCCGGCCGCCGGGTGCCCGGCCGGCGCTACCTGGCCCATTTCTTCTCCCTCTCTTTTTCTTTCCTTTGTGAGTGCGTGGTCTGAGCCGGGTGGCCGGCCGCCGGTCGGTTGACCGGCCTGCGCCACCTGGGTCTTCCTCACTTCATTCTTCTTCTCATCTCCGAATCCCGACTCATGCAAGGCCTTTATGCTCCGATTTCTTCATTTCCGCCTTAATTCCTACAAATTGAGATCGACATTCATAGCACGGGAAATTGGGAACCAAAATGCAATTAAAGGCACGCATATCTGTGTAAACGGACCAAAATGGGGACGAAAATGAGAGGAAAAATGTAACTAATTAAATGCTTATCAAAATTCCCCACACTTAAGACTTACTCGTCCTCGAGTAAGTAAACAAGATTCGAGACCCATATGTACCCTTATTCAATCACTACACTAATACTAAGGCTACTACCTAAACCACTAATAATATCCGACGGTAGGCAATTAAAGGGCCTCCTCCGTCCCTTCAACTCACAACGAGATACTCATGAGGTAGAGTACCTCCTTGCAAGGCAAGTAGGGGCTTGCTCAAAATCGCGACACATCCAAATGATAAGCACGTAAGAACACGACAAAGATGCATCTAACAAGAGAGTAATCACATGCCTCATCCATGTGACGGAAATATCTAAAAGGAAAACTGTCTAAATAATGCATGATCCTTATAAGCCACTAGTATCATAAAGCATGGAAAAATGTTCGCCTCCTAGCGGTGCAAGTCTAATGAGAATTTTGAGCCCCGTCTACTATTTGCTTGGTCAAAAGCGATAAAATGGAAGATGGAAATGAAATCCTCGTGACGTTATTAAGCACAATAGCATATGGAATTCACGTATCTCAAATAAATGAGACACAAGGGTCGTCCCGTCTCACTATGCAACTCAAGGGCAAATGATCCAAGAAGAGTTAAAGGAAAAGGATATTTGAGTCTCATTGCTTGCAAAATTTTCATTTCGGCACTTTGCTTTCTTTTTCTTTTTCTTTCTTTTTGAGTTGCATTTTGACTTGCAATTTTTGGCATGAAAGCACACCTTTTCCGTCAAGGACATGCGGTCGGAACCAACAATAGGGGTATCCCCACCGTAGTGGCATCGAAAGGGGCCCTAGATATGGGTCCACTAGAATCCCTAGAAGTTCCGTTTTGCATTTCCTCGACGAAAACAAGAAAACATGATACTTGACTCAATATTTTTAGCTTGTTTGATTTGTTTCCTTTGTTGAGCAAAAGTGGAAGAACAATGAATCAAGGTTGGTTGCATAGCAAGACGGTCACCTAAGAATTCTTTCTACCATCGGAATATTCACATCAATTGAGGTTGTCGAGGTGGAATAAGCGCAAACTCGTGACTCGGCATTAGTAGACGGGTCAAAACTCACTAGAAATGCACAACCCAGGGCGTCTAAAATTCCACGATTAAGATGAACACTTTATGAATAAAAAAAGGTAGCTAAAAGGGACTATGCACATTCAACAAGTTTTCCAAAAAGACAATTATAAAATCATTTTTTCTAAATGCAACTATATGCCATGATGTAATCTAGCATATATACAACCTAAATGCACATGCTCTAACCGACTATATGACAAACAAGCTAATGTTATCTCCTAACAGCACACAAGTGGCACACACGCCAATCAACAAAATTCACAACATCATCATCAACACATCCCGTCCTCAAGTAAGAAGAAAAGGAGATAAGGGAAAAGAGAAATAGGAAAGATCTCACCAAAGCGTCTTTATTTTCCCTTTTCCGTGCCTCTTATGATGTGGGGCACACCTATGGATGGAGATAAAACGAAACACACGGCAATATATACAAAATAAACTATATACAAACTAATCTAAACATATATTTCTGGAAAATTTTCAAATTTTTCGATTTATAGGCATTTTTCGACTTTTTTCAAATTTCAACGATATATACAAAAGAAATAAAATCCTCCCCACACTTAAGTCTTACTCGTCCTCGAGTAAGTGGCTCAATTATGAAAAGAGGGAAAAAAAGAAAAATAAAACAAGTTTTTGGGATTTTATTTTTGGGAATTCCTTCCCCACACTTAGGTATTTACATGGTGTGAGGGGTGAATTCAAAACAAATACTCCCTCCTATTCTCAATATTCCTCCCTTTTTATATTTGCACAAGGATTAAGGGTAGGAATAAAAAACAATATAGTACACTAGTGGACCTAAGTAATTGAAGAGAAGGTGTTAAAATTAGTACATTAGTGGGTTTATTATATTAATATAGTACACTAGTGGGTTTATTATATTAATAAAAGATAGGCCAAAAATAGAAATAGGGAAGAAAACCTGAATGGACCGAAAAGGAAATAGGGAAGAATATTGAGAATAGGAGGGAGTAACATGTTTTTGGCATTTTGGAGAGTTTTCAATTTTTTTTTTTTTTTGTGTTTTCGAATAAAATGCAAATGCATGATTCTAATCTAAATGCTCAAAAGAAATACAATGCAAACTACACTATATGGATGCAAGACTTAACATGTGACGATATTTTACAAAATTAAATTCTAATGCAAGCCTAAATGAATGCAACTAAATGGATAACTAAACTAGGATATATTACAAGTATCTAAATGCATACAAAAATATAAACATGATGAAGATTTGGATTAAAGAGATCATACTCATGGGTGTCTCGTCTTAGGAGAATCCACTAAAGTCAGTGGATGTAGCATCAAAATGGCCACCTCCGGCCGCCGCATATGACTCATCTACACCACCGGCTCCCGATCCTGAGCCGGTACCATCCAAAATCTCAAGCCGAGGACCCATCCTATCAAACCACTCGGCATTCTGGGCCGCCGTCTCGGGATTCGCCTCCTCCTCATCAAATACCGGTTGAGAAAAAACCGGCGAAGAATAGTAATCATGTTGGACATTGAAGTCCCCAAACACCCTTGAACCTTGATCATACCCACCCTCGGGCCACATGAAATAAGATGGATGCGGGCCAATTGGCTCCCTATACCCCTCCCTACACCAATTATCATAGGAAGGGTATTGGCCAAGAGCCAAGTCATAGTACATCATATCCATCCTCTGGGACAAAAACGCTCTCTCCGTAGCTTGCTCCTCTCTCTCCTTAGCTGCCATCTCTCGATCCCTAGCTTGCCGTCTCAGAGGCCAAAGTCATATCGGCCATGAATTTAATCAAAGAAGGATCCAAAGGGGGGTAGCTAGGTGCGGTAGAAGTGGATGCCTCGGGTTGGGAAGAATGAGGCCAAGGGCGCCATTGTTGTTGATGCATAAAAACAGGGTTCACATAAGGCATGGTAGTAGGAGTGGGGCCTTGTTGTTCTCTCCTATAGGTAGTGACGGGGGTAGTGGGATCTCGCCTAAAGGCGGTGATTGGAGCTAATTGTTCTTCCGGGTTATCTTCAAGTGGTTGCTGAGGGTTCTCTTCCTCTACGAGGAGGAGATAGTGCTCACTATCGGGAACAACTCTCATAGCCGCACTGTTCGGGAGGGGAATGGAGTTGCTCCCTCGGACCCTCCAATACAATTTCCCGTCTTCAACTCGCCTCACAACCCACTCAAGCTTTGATGTAATATACTCCTCCGTCAACAAAGAATTCCCCTTCAAACACCTCAATTTCCTCTCATCAAGTGCATTTTTGCAAAGTGCACCGGCTATCTTCGTAACAATTCCCCCAATATGGATACCGGTAGGGCTAAAAGGGTCATTAGACAATTTTTGGAAGTGTAGAGCGACGTGGTGACCAGTGTTTACCCCAAATTTACTCGGCTTTTGAAACAAATAAGCCGCCAAAATAGAGAGCTCATCGGCCCGGAAATTGTGACACTCTTCCCTCCCAAACAAGGTCCAACCCATAAATCTATGCCATATCCGGATAGGAGCGTTATGACAAGCATTTGCCGGCTTTTTAGCTCCCTTCTCAACTTCCATCCCCAAAATTGCGGTCCAAACATCATTCAAGTTGAAATTTTCCGGGACCTTATAAGTTTTGTGAAACTTGACACCCAAAACTTTACAGAATTTTTCCAAGGGGATGGTGAAAGCAACATTAAGAATTTGGAAAGTGACCGTCTTAACCATGCCAGTATTGCGGTCTTTATCATGGCTAAAAGTGCTCAAGAATTTCCAAGTAAGACGAGGGTAAGTACGGAAATGTTGACCGTAAAGTTCCCCCATCCCTAAACCTTTAAAAAGTTCTAGGGTCACTGTATTAAGGCCGAAATTACGCGTAGAATTCCTACAAATGAAACGGGAATGGGGAAGGTTACGGCGTTTGAGACATTGAAACTTACCTCTTGCAATCTCACTATTGAAGATAATATCCGGAAAGTCGGCATCCGGACCCATTCCCGCCGTCACTTGTTGAAGTCTAGCCTCCAATTCCGCCTCAAGTTGAGCCCGAGTCCTCTTTCTTGGTTGTTGTTGAGCCATGCTGAATCAATTCAAAGTTGGGAAAATTTGGGGAAAAAAATGAGGTTTTTGATTTGTGGGAAGATTTTGTGTTGTGTAGTGGGTTATTAGTGAGGTTTAATGGTGGATTGGTGGAGTTTGTGGTGATTTTTGTGAAGTTTTTGTGGGTTTGTTGAAGGAAGAAGGAGAAAGAAAGAAGGAAGATTGAGGAAGAAATGAAGAAATAAGAAGAGCCGACGGATTATTTGAGGCTACTGCTGTGTTCTGGGCCGGGCTAGGCACCGGCCGCCGGGTGCCCGGCCTGGAACCCAGGAACAAAATTTTTCATGATTTTTGCCTTCGACTTTTTTCAGTGTTCAGGTGCTCCTGGCCGGTCGGCACACCGGCCGCCGGCTGCCCGGCCAGGAACACAGCTCAAAAATTCCAACTTCAGAATTTCCTATGATTTTGTGCTCCAGGCCGGTTGGCACACCGGCCGCCGGCTGCCCAGCCAAGAGCACAGCTAACAAATTTCCAAAAATTTCAACTTCTATGATTATGTGTTCCAGGCCGGTCGGCACACCGGCCGCCGGCTGCCCAGCCTGGAGCACCTGCTCTTCAATTCACATTTTTCAAAAGTAGTCTCTGGAGTGCTGTGGGTCGGTCGGCACACCGGCCGCCGGCTGCCCGGCCTAGAGCACTCTACCCTTATTCCCCTCTTCTTCAAGTTCACAAGAAAAATTCCTTAAGGCACTGACAATCTCGACTCAATCAACACTTCCCCAATGACACGGTTTCAAACCAAACCTGACTACAATTGTTTCAAACCTACTAAAGACTTCTCCCAAGAACCAAGATACCCGAGTATGCAATCTCAAATCTTCACAACTACTCCTAAAATGCATGCTATATACAAAAAAATTGGTGGTTATTGAGGGACTCCACCAAACCTATCAAAGTATAAGAACTTACAAACAAGACTCTTCCTCGGGAAGTGGATCCCCAAGAAAGAGTACTTCAACTGTTCCTTTCTCATCTCCATCAAAGTATCTCTTCACTCTATGGCCATTTACTTTGAAGTTGCCACCTTCTTCACTCCAAAGTTCGAATGCGTCCATGAAGACCTCCATACTCTTTTCAAGAAAATCGGCAAAAATTGCCGTCATACATCTTTGGAACGTCCCCGGAGCATTACAAAGTCCAAAGGGCATCCTCTTATAAGCATAAACTCCAATGGGACAAGTGAATGTGGTCTTCTCTTGGTCTTCCGGGTGTATGGGTATTTGGAAAAACCCGGAATAACCATCAAGAAATGAATAGTAAGAATGTCCGGCTAACCTTTCAAGCATTTGGTCAATGAAGGGGATGGGGTAGTGGTCTTTGAGGGTGGCGGCATTTAATTTGCGATAATCAATGCACATCCGCCACCCGGTCACGGGCCTAGAAGCTAGGAGAGTCCCATCCTCTTGTTCCACCATAATTACCTGCAATGTAAATACTTAGAAAAGTATAGATTTATGTAGGTTTTATTTCTTGAAAGACACACACACAAATGAAGACACAAAGGACTTGAATTGGACTTGTTATTGTGTTGAAAGTTTCTGAATTTTATAAGAAAATGAAGTAAGAACAAGATAGTACTCTTCCAAAGCACAAAGCCAATGGATAGAGGTTGTGATGAATGACTCCAGCAACTCAGCAAAGACTCAAACAACACTCTTCTAGCACTAAGCAAAGAAGGGACTCAAGCACACAGCCATGAGTTTAGAAATTGGAAACAAAGGTTTCAATTTTCATTCATTCATCAAATCTGCCTTTCTTACAATAGGTAGCTTGGCTTATATAGGCCAAGGGTTTGCATCTCAATCGTTCAAGCTCATCTAAGGGCCAATATTGGCTTACAAAAGAGTACAATAAACAGCTAAAACTCCTTACACAAACTGAATAACAAAAGCTAGAAAACAAAAGCATAAAGCATAAAGTAATAAGATGGTTGGTTGTTCTTGTTGCCATGTGCTGTGAGAAGGTGAGGTCCTTGCAGCTCAAGGACTCCAAAAGGTAGCTTAGAAGTCAGTCCTTGTCGAGTCTTGGGGTTGGTGCAGCTGTAAGAGCAAGTAAATTGAGCAACAGTCCAAAAGAAGGACCACTAGAGGTCACTGTCAATGTTCAGAAATTGTTTGTTGCATTTATCAGGCCAAAGTCTTCTTATTTTGGAGCCAAGCTTGTCATTCGTCCTTCCCATGACTTAGTACTTGTTTTAGGATCAATAGCCATATGTGGACGTGCCATTTAAGCCAAGTAAAATGGATAGGAAGGCCCTTGATGCACACAAATGCAAAGCAGACAATTGCACAATATTCTGGATTCTGGCCTGACTTGCAGCTTGAATATCTCATGACTTAAGATAAATTAGGATGACCATGATAGCTCATATTAAAGCTAGAGATGTTAGCTTTCATTTCAAAAAAGAATCAACCCCAAATGATGTCTTGAATTCGAGATACAGAGGTTTGAGTACAAGCAGGTCACTTGCAGTTTGTTCAGCAGCATTCCAGAATACAGGGGCATCTTGCAGATGCTCTCATTTTCTGCACTAATAGAATTAGGAGACCCATGAGTAGCCAAATTGAAGCTAGATGTGTTAGCTTCCTTCTCCAGTTGGAATCAGTCAAAAATAAGTCTTGAATCTTCAGTTATGAGGCTATGAGTAAGTTCAGGTCAAAAGTGAATCCTCATCAGACTTCCTGTGCAGCAGCATGAACTTTGAAAAATCATATCTCCCAGCTCAAATGGAATAAAAATTTTCATGATGATTCAAATGAAAGCTAATGAAGTTAGCTTTCATAATCAAAAGGAATCAACCAAAAATATCCAGCCAATGTTGAGTTATTCAGCCTTGAGTGTCGATAGGTCATTTCTGAAAAGCTGAGGAGCATCCATGCATGACAGTCTTTAAAGCCCTCGTGTGAACAATCTACTCAATGAATGTTGCTGATTCCAACTCCATATGAAAGAGAACTCTTTCTAGAACCCAACCATATAACGAACTCAAATTTTCATCATGTACAACTCCAGATATGAGCTGTTGAAGTTGACCCAGTTCTGAAAGTATTGAGACTGTTCTGAAATTGTTTAGCATGGCTTGTTTTGAACTCATTTTGCTCTTGGATTGAATCCAATTGTCTCATGGATTTAGAAGTCCAATGGGATGTTCCTTTGGTATGTAAAATGAAGGACCCATGCCCCAACTCCTGTTGCATTACCCCTCTTTTCTTGGGCACTACATGTACGGGACTCACCCATGAACTATCGGTTATTTGGTAGATAATCTCGGCCTCTAGCAACTTCATCACCTAATTTTTCACCACTTCCGCCATTTTAGGGTTCAACCTACCCGCCTTTGATATCGTCAATGCTATATCCAAGTGAGCCCCTATGAGTTTTCAAGATTTTCAAAAGTTCAAGTTCTTGGTGCTCACTCAAATTAGCGTTGATGATAACGGGATAAGTCTCTCCCTCACCTAAAAAAGAGTACTTAAGTGAGGGAGGTAAGGGCTTTAGTTGTACCTTTGGAGGGAGAAGGCCCTCCACCTTCTTCAAGAGCTCATCATCTATCTCATGGTCATCTCCCATCTGCTCATCATGGAATGCCACTTATAGAGCTTCTTCTTCACATTTCTCTTCTTCATGCACCTTTTAAACCACTTCTTCAATGACTTCTATCGAGCAAGCTTTGTGAAACATTGGTCCCTTCATTAGATGAGGAAGATTAAATTCAAGGGTTTCGTTCCCCACCCTAAAGGTAAGCCGCCCTTCCCTCACATCAATGAGGACTCCTCCGGTAGCCAAAAAGGGCCTACCGAGGATAATGGGAGTGTGGCTATCCTCCGGGATATCTAGGACAACGAAATCCGTGGGGATCAAAAATTTACCAACTTTAACGGGTACGTCCTCAAGCACACCCAAAGGTTGCTTAACGGACATATCCGCTAGTTGGAGAGTCATAGAAGTGTGGGTTAAACTATCAAGCCCAATTCTTTTAGCAATAGTTAAGGGAATGACACTTACACTTACACCGTTGTCACATAATGCCCTTCAAATCATGACTCCCCCTACAACACAAGGGATTGAGAAACTTCCGGGGTCCCCAAGCTTTTTTGGCATTTTAAAAGAGTTAGGATTAATGAGGAGAGCACTACACTCCGCCTCCATAATCATAACATCTTGGGTACCCAAAGTCCTCTTGTGAGTCAAGATGTCTTTAAGAAATTTTGAGTAAGTGGGCATGTTTAATATAACATCGGTGAAAGGTAAGGTCACTTCAAGTGCCTCAATCATTTTTCTAAATTGGGTGAACTTGAAGTTTTCCTTAGTTTTCAATGCTCTAGAGGGGTAGGGGATATCGGAAACGACAAGTGGAGAATTGGAAGATACCTTTGGAATGGGAGTTTTCTTGGTTACCTTAGCTTTTGCTATTAGTTGCACCTCTACTCCTTCATCATCGGCATCCTTGATCATCTCCTCCTCATAAGGCATAATTTCGACATACCCATCTTCTCCCTCTTTGGGTTGATCATCTTCACCCTTGCCATCATCTTTTAACTCCAAGGAAGGAGTCAAAATGGGCTCTTCGATTTCTTCACCCTCCTCAACATGCTCTTCATTTGGAATTTCATCATTCATCATGTCCACGTAGGGGTTATCGAGCACAAGTCCACTCCTCAAAGTCACCGCACATGCTTGGTGACTTGATGAAGCATCCGTGGAGCTTTTCCCTTGAGCAAGTAGACCTCCCGGAGGCCTTTGAGGATTGTTCAAAGCTTGAGAAGCCAACCTAGCTTCCAATTCCCTCACCTCTTTCTTGTGAGCATTGGTGACATTTTGCAAGGCCAAGTTGTTTTGGATTTCCATGTTCTTGACTAGTTGCAAAACATCACTCATAGAAGGCTCATTCTCTTGGTGAGGTTGGTTTGTTAAAGGGAGGGCAAATGCATAGTCATTCCGACTACTTGAACCTTGATTGTTGTTTCTTTGGTTGTTAAAGTTTCCTTGTTGGTTGTTATTGAAATTTCCTTGTTGTCCTCTTGAACCTTGGCCATTGAAATTTGGTCCTTGATTGTTGTTGAAATTTGACCCTTGGCCTTGGAAAGATTGATCGAGGACCCCTTGACTTGCCTGATTGTTTTGGTTGCCTTGGTTAAAATTACCTTGGCCTTGGTTGTTGAAGTTTTGGTTCCCTTGGTTTTGGTTCCAATTTCCTTGACCTTGATTCCAATTACCTTGGTTTTGAAAGTTACCATGGTTATTGTAACCTTGATCATTGAAGTTTTGGTTTTGGAATTGGTTGGATCCTTGGCCTTGTTGTGAGTTGTTGAATTGATTGTTATAGTTTCCTCTTGAAAATTGACCTCCGCCCCTAGGTTGGGAAAAACCCGGAGGGTTGGAAGTTTGAGCTTGTGAGTGTTGAGGATTTAACACATTTTGACTTTTGTAGCTCATGTTTGGGTGATTTTTCGAACCCGGATGATAGAAGTTGGAGTTTGGGTTGTAAGCACCTTGGTTTTGGTAGGGAGGCCTTGAGGGCCGTGGGTTGTTGTTGACCCCTTGAAATGCATTCACATGTTGATAGTCATTTCCTCCTTCATTGTTATATGATACATTATTCCCACAAACTTCAAAGGTGTGGCCATACCCATTGCAAATTTCACAAGTAGGGGTTTGATAAGCTTCCACCATAGGAGGTGCATAAGACCCACTAGCTTCATTCACATGATGGCCTTGATTTTGATTTTGAGCCTTTTGAAGCTCGGCAAAACCCTTAGTAAAAGTTTGTGTGAGCAAATCAATCTTGGCATTGGTATCCGCATTTGAAAAGTTCTCACTTGGGTATTTAGAACTCCTCCTCAAGCTATTCCCTCTAGTTCCATAGCTAGATTCCGACTCAACCATTTTTTTAATCAATGCCGCCCCTTGTTGATCATTCAAATGATCGAAACTTGCCCCCGCGGAAGCATTCACCATAGCCTTGGTTTGAGGGAGAAGAGTTTGATAGAATGTTTGAGTGACATACCAATCTGTTATGCCATGATGAGGGCAACGGGCAAGTAGATCAATGAATCGGTCCCATGCTTCTCCCAAGGATTCTCCATCCTCTTGTTGGAAGGTTGTTATCTCATTCCTCTAATTAGTTCATTAAATTACATTAACTTAATGATTTAGGATCTAGTTATCATGCATGCAAATATAAAAGCATAAATATAAAGATAAGATGAATTTCCTTACAATGGAAATTTTCGGTCCAATATGGGCACAATAATAACTCCTTCTTATTATTCTTGAGCATGTATTTAGTGGATGATCCTCCATAAAATAACCTCCAAAGTTGAAGGTCTCCTTCTTGTTGCACCCAAGATTAAACCCAAATAATCTAAACTTATTATTAACTAGATAATAAGTGAAGATAAATACTACTAATATTATTGTATTACTACACTAGTAATATGGTAGAAAACATTAGTTTGCATGTGTGTTTTAGAGAGAAGTTGAGGATTTTAGAGAGCTGTGAGAATAAAACACCAAAATGAAGTGAACCAAAAATGAACAACAATTGCCCTTATGAAGGCTCTTTGGCCGGCACCTATATGCCCCATGGGGCCTCTCATTTTGATAATTTCTTCTCATGCAAATATGTAGAGTGCAAGTATGGTATTGATGATTAGAGTTATCATGTAATGTCACAATCACCAAGTGAATTGTGGACATAAAATAGAACAATAATCATGCCATTTTCACATGCACAAACCGGTGCCCATGTGTCCATTATGGACTATTTTGATTTTTGATATTTGTCCCACAAATACTTATTAATCATGTGCTTAATTATCTTGTATAATTAAGTGTTAATTTGATCATATAACAATTATATGACTCAAATTAATAATCAATATACACTCAACTTTTAAGTGATATTTAACCATTATATCAATATATATTGGGTCCCATAATGTCCAGTTAATTTATTTTACAACTCTTTGTAAATATAATTAACTAATTACCTCTACCTCAAAATATATGCATAACCTCAACTAATTTAATGAATTAACGATTAATCATTAAATTAAAAATGGGCTTATTTAAAATCGTATTAAATAGACGTAAAATTTAATTCATTCAGTTATCGTTATCAATTGAAACTATAAACTTAAGTGGAATTAGTTCCTACCAATTTCATAAATACTCTCGTAACTAAACGTACATATCAAATATATGTAATGCTCTTTAAACTTTATCGCATACAATAATTAGGCATTCTATTTGGTCTCATCTATAGGTGTGACCTAAAGGGATCAGTTGATCACCGCCGTCATACGACAATAACGTCAAACTCTAGTCAGCTGAGCGTTACCGATTTACGTTAATCAACTGCCGTGGAGTATCAAAATATACTAATCATGCCACGTATATTCCAAATGAGATTTATTATATAAATGCACTATTGTGGAGGACACTTACTCCAACAATCTCCCACTTGTCCGATACAAGTTGTGCATGTAACAACACTATTGCGGAGGACTCCTCCTCCTACAATTTCTTCCACTTTTCTCGACAAGTTGTGTGCTACCGATTCTCTTGTCTCTTTTGCGTCACATCCTCCCACTCATTGCAAGGTGTCTTACAGGTCGTACTTGCAATTGAAAATTATAAATAGAGTGGTTTTCTCGATCTGGGAGAGTAACTGTCTGACCGGAAAATCTACCAGAGATCTCTTCCGAGCGTGGCCACACATTTCCAGTTACTACTCCTCGAGTGGCCCGAAGATGTTAATACCCAACGTGGGTGGACAATTCCTGTTGACACATCTTACACTGTATGATGCAGATCACTTTGACCCAGAAGATGTCCATCGGCCTCCTTTCACGGCACGACCTTGGACAAAAACCAAAGTCAATTGGAAACTACACCGACTCAGGTAAATGGTTGCCAGTCTAAAGAATCGACTCATAGGAATAAAATAGAAATCCCCGCCACGACCAGGCTTCAACAATTTTGATAAGGGACTCTATTATGGTCACTGCCCGACAGAGTGTCTCCACAGTCTGTCTATGTAAATGACCAGTCATCTCCATGACCCCATGGTGCTGAACCAACCATCGATCGACTTACAATCTAGTCACTTCGAGACGTCACCTCAAAAGAGTGACTAGGGACAAAACACTAAGTTCATCATGTTCACTTGAATTGGGTTCAACTTTTCTTTCAACCAATTCGGATAAACAAAGTATTAAAATTTAGTCAAACTAAATAAGGAGTTTTTAATGAAACTCTAACAATGAATGCGATTATCTAATATTTGGAAAATTTGATACGTTATCAATAATTTCATATCTCATAATCTCTAGCAATTAAGGTACATATTTCAATCCCATTGAAATGACATGACTATCATGTTCAGCCTGCAAAAGCATAGCTAATGGATTAGCAATACTTGCATCTCTCCCATCGTTCTGATCGCTATTTCTTTTTGTCAACGTAATCTCATATTACATAAAACTTTCTGAGTACGTGTCTAGGTTTGAATCTAGACTTAGGACTCTTGGCCTAAAGGTAGCTCCCACTGTTTTACCAGTATAATGGGATAGGATATACAACTATATGAACTACTTCTAGTCCCTCCAATACTGTCGAATCCAAGCTACTTTCATATGCATCATCATATGACGCAATGTACTCCATTTCCGTTGTGAAATCCGCAATGATAAACTGCCTGGAACACTTCCAGCGGATACATGACATTTATATATGAAAATGTCACTCCTACTTAGAACCTTTCCAATAGTCTTTTCTGTTTGGAACTCTTCCAACAGATAAATCTTCTATAAAACACAGCCAGCTCGTGATTTCAAATCACTTCGATTAGTTTGGAAACTGAAGTCTGTGTAAACTCTTACACACAACTCACTATAAACTCCAAACAAATGGAACATATCTTTAGTCCTTCGCAAGTACTTAAGGATGTTCTGTATGGCTATCAAGTGACTCTCACTTGGATTTGATTGCAAATGATTCGTCATACTCAAAGCATGCGAAATGTCGGATTGAGTATACATCACAGCGTATATAATTGATCCCGCAGCGGAAGCAAAAAGAAATCAATTTATCATGTGTTCAACTTCCTTGAACTAGTCAAAGATCTTATCAATATAAGAATTTTGACTCAACGCTAATATCCTTTTAGATTTATCTTCATAAATCCAGATATCTAAAAGATGTATTCTACTTCTCCAAAATACTCCATCATCTAAAATGATCAATATGTCTCCACAGCACATTACTCCCACTAAACTTCATGTATAAACATAATTCCTCGAGATATCGAGAAATATTTTACAACATGATTGACACATTAATTCCAACTCTTTAGTGCTTACTTAAGACATCCTCTTAAGCTTGCAAATTAACTTAGGATAGTTAGGATCTAAGAACCCACAGGTGAATATAAAATATACTACCTCTTCTAGAATCGTATTCAAGAAGGTGGTTCTTGAGATCCAATTGACATCATACTTATTATGATATGCTGTAATCGCTAATTATATTCGAATGGATCGAAGAATTAAGGTTAGTGAAAAACTCTTTGCCTAACCATTTATCTTTGAAAACATTTTAATGTTCATCCATGCAAATTTTGATCTTAAAAATCAATTTACATTGAATATGTCGTACTTCTTCAAGTAAAATTTACCAGGTCACATACCTGACCAACATGCATGGAGTCCATTACGAATTATTACGAATCGCATGACTCTAAGCCATAGCAAGAAGTTGGGACTAGAAACAGTCTTTTATAAGTCACAGATTAGAATTCATCACTATTAAGGAGTGATAAAATTTCACCTGACCTCTTAGGTTCCGAAGGAACAACTACTGAACAATCAATGAGGAAACTTTTTCCGGACAATATGTATGCTCAGTTTGTGGCTCTTGAAACATTTTCTCCCACTCTGTCTTATCAAGAAATAATCGTATTTTTATTGAAAGACAGCATTACGAGTCACAAACGCTTTGTTATCGTGGTCATTGTAGGATTATTGAGCACTTGTTTCATTTGGATAACTTATAAATTAGGTACGCTACCTACCCATATCGTATATGGAATGAAATCAGACTGTTTTAAATGTGCTTTGATATGGTGGGAAAAGAAATAGCAAACAAAAATATTAAGATCCCAAGGTTAGTCAAATGGCTCAATTTGACTTGACAAAGACAAAACCATATCGTATAAGGTTCTGTTTCTCTATGCAACAACACCTTATCTCATAATGTGTGTTAGAGAAGTTAACTCTTGAAACTATTTCACAATACTTTTGGTGAAAATCAAAGTCAATACTTAGATATTTATAGTTACGATTTAGTCGTAAGTCCTTGTCTAATACTCTTGGTGATTAACTACTTCACATTGAAGCTCTTTGAACTTTTCAAAGATTTCTCATAGTACCTCATTAAGTAGAATCAATTGTAATATCTACTTAAATCGTTGGTAAATAAAGTGAAATAGTCATAACCATCTCTGGTTGTGTTTGTTATTGGACCACGCATATTCAAATGTAATAGGGTCAATAACTCACTAGTTCGATTTCCTTTTAAATAAAAAGGGGACGAATCATCTTGCCTTGAATACAAGATTCGCACGCACCATAAGATTCAAAATCAGAGGGTTTAGGGATAGTTATCAATACTAACCTCTTAGTGTGCTACACAATCCAGAATTAAGATTAGATTAGGGTCACCAATTTTGAGCCTTTACAATCTATATGACAAGTAATTACTAGTTTAGGTCAAGAATATAATTACCTTTGATTGGTATGTGATAACCATAGACCAAGTATAGGCATAAAAAGGATACAACGCTTGTTCCATTCACAAAGGTGAAACACTTGTGTCGTACACTAAAGTGGATACTATATTCTTTATTTAGAGGTCATGTACATAATAACGTTTATTAAAGTATACCTTTAAATCCAAAACTAGATTGATCACATTATAACTTTTATATGTCTCTATAGAAATAAAACTACAATAGTTTATATCCCTTGTAGGATCGACATGTAATTAGTGTTTAGTCGGTAGCGCACGAATCATGTTATATGAAATGAAAATTGATGAAAACCATAATGGATATCTAATACCCAAAAATATTTGCATTTAGCAAAATAAATGTCGATCATATAGAGATTATGGGTGAAAAATTACACCCTATTTCTAACTCTTTAGAAAACTTTGGGAAGATTCTTTTCTTGTGTCCTACACTGTAAAATAGAATCGTCAAAAGTTGGGTTCGACACCGTGCTTGGGTTTTGACTTTACTATTCAAAATAGTCTTGCCTTTATCCCTTGCCTTGTGTCAAAGTCGAGCCAACCTACTCTTGAACCTCGTCTTAACAAGTAAGAATATAAACATCATTCTTAGTGCTCCCACTCACTTTCATGAATCTCTACTTAGACAAGTATATTGGAATTATTGTGAAGACTATTCTTCATTTCATTCATGGTTTTTCCTTAAAAAGGATAAACTTTTCATGAAGTGATTACGGTATTTGGTTTGTTCACGATTTCAAATAAATCGATTAACCTAGTCATCCCAACTGTTTTGGCCTCTTTTGAGGTAAGCCTCGATAAGGAGCATTATGACGACATACCAAAATACAAATATTTTCTTTGGAGCAAAAAATTGATGTACCATTGTTATAAGAAGGTGTCACAAAATATTCAAAAACGCTTTTGACTAAGTGTGACATATTCATTTACTCTTCATAAGAGACATTTGCAACGGTGAATATGAGGATCAAAAGATAAAATTCATTTTGTCTTTAGCTACGGTGGTTTAAACGTAGATCGCAATCAATATGCTACCGTATAAAATAATGGAAACCTTTTCCATGATTGAACGGATTTATAAGTTCATAGAAGAAAAATAATTGTCATTGCGCGAATAAAAATAAATATCAACGGAAAATAAACATTCATTGCTTATAATTCACTTGTAAAACAATTTTAACAAGTCACTCATATAATGACCCCTCACGAAATTACATAAGTGATTCCAAGACCCATCTTTAGAAAAAAATAGTCATCGCATGCTACCTTTATCTAAAAATGGTAAGTCAATACTTGACTAATTCTACACTTAGAACTCTTGGTTGACGGATTTCAACTAAATCCATCTCCTAGTCCCAAGATAACGCTTATCTCGTTGAGTCCAATCCAATTTTGGCTTGTGATCGCATCACCCTACTTACCCGAGGTAAAAAGGGACCCACGAGCGTGGTAGGCCTAATGAACACGGGGTTCATAGGTGTTAATAATTGGTAAGGCTAAATCTCAATTTTTAAGTTATGTGAGAGGTCTTGTCAATTTTGTTATTAATTCCCTATAAGCGAACCAAGTCGGTGAATTGTGAATAACGTTGAATTGACCACAATAACGGCGAAATTAAAATGCATGTAATGGTGACGATTTTGGACATGCGCGAAAAATAAAGCAAGCAACCAAGCAACAATAAAATCCTAGTATGGCCACCTAGCTAATCAAAATTAACTAGATAGTTACAAATTCGGAAACCAACTCCTTGGTCCCTTGCCTCTTCACTTGGAACACCTTCCAAAATGGCACAGTCTTGAGGGAGTCACCGGTCTTCATAAAAATAATTACAAATATACAAATATACAAATTCCTATTATACATTTATTCTATAAAATAAAATTATTAAATTATACAAACCGGCGATACGAGATCGCAATAAAATTACAACCAAACCGTTATTCCCTTACATTACGGGTAATAACGATAAAAATAACTAGGCCATACTAGGTACAAAATTTGCATAAATTATTAAATAAATGACATTCATTCATTCAACCATAAATAAAATAAATTGCTGCAAAATTCATGCCAAAATCGCCCTAAACACATTCATGCTCATTGTAGCTCCATTTTTCGGGATTTATTGATTTTTAACCATTAAAAATCAATATCAACATTTAAATCTCATTTAAATTCAAACTAATTAACTAAACTGTTTTAGAATTCAAAATTAGTCCCTACTAATTTTGTTGCTCATTAATTAGATCGATTTGATTTCATTTGCTAAATATTACGGTTTAATCATAACAATTATGAAATAAAACCAAAATAAAATATAAACATCATAAATTTGAAACCAAAAATTTTGTACATTCTGGAACATGTCCAGGAACTCTAAAAATAAAAACATTTGCTCAAAAATTTTAAATTAATTTTATGAAAAAATAACTTAATATTTAATGGTTTTATCAATTTAAAAATCATTAAATATAGTAAAACAGTGAAAACAATTATGAACTTTTACCAAGAGTATAAAAATCAGAATGTAAAATGTAGCAAAAATTTTCAACACCAGAAAAGGAAGTTTCAATTTTATGATCATAATAATCTCACTTTATTGACTTTTATCTTATAAAAATCAATCATCATGCAAAACTTAATTAAAAGTCACGAAATTTTACATAAAGTATGTAAAACATGCATGTGAGATCATATCAAAATTTCATGGCCATAATCAACATGCAACTATTTTTAGTTAACTTTTAACATAAAATATGCATATTAACATGATCTAAAGGCCATAAATACAAATAAATAGCAAATTAATCCCTAAAATCACCAAATTTGACCACAACCATTTTGAGGTCAGTAGGTATGCATGCAAATCAAAAATTTCGTGCAAACCAATTTTTAACACAAATTTTCAATTTTACCCAAGTTATCGTATAACTCGATTTTAATGCTTAAAATCGACATGCATGTAACAACCTGGCTCTGATACCACATGAAAGTCCTAGACCTCTAATTAGACTCCTCTAATTAGTTCATTAAATTACATTAACTTAATGATTTAGGATCTAGTTATCATGCATGCAAATATAAAAGCATAAATATAAAGATAAGATGAATTTCCTTACAATGGAAATTTTTGGTCCAATATGGGCACAATAAAACTCCTTCTTATTGTTCTTGAGCATGAAATTGATAGATGATCCTCCATAAAACAACCTCCAAAGAAGAAGGTCTCCTTCTAGTTGCACCCAAGATTAAACCCAAATAATCTTACCTTATTATTAACTAGATAATAAGTAAGACATAATACTACTAATATTAGTATATTACTACACTAGTAATATGTAGATAATATTAGTTTGCATGTAGGTTTTGAGAGATGTTGAGTTTAGAAAGAGAAGTGAGAATAAGCATAATGAATTCAAGTGATACAAAAATTGAACAACAATTGTTCAATATAAAGGCCTTATGGCCGGTCACCATGAGCCATATTTGGCTCTTATTTTGCTTATTTTACTCACATGCAAAAGACTTTGAGTGTTGGTAGTAAATGTAATGATAATTGTGTCATAACAAGTCATTATCATGTGATGGAGTGTGGTAGTAGTAGAGAATAAATACTATTGTTCTCCACTTGAAAGATCCGGCCTCCACATGTGAAATGTGGTCCATTTTGATTTTTGATATTTGTCCTACAAATACTTATAATCATATGCTTAATTATCTTGTATAATTAAGTGTTAATTTGATCAAATAACAAATTTATAACTCAAATTAATAATCAATATACACTCAACTTTTAAGTGATATTTAACCATTATATCAATATATAATGGGTCCCACAATGTTCCAGTTAATTTATTTTACAACTCTTTGTAAATATAATTAACTAATTACCTCTACCTCAAAATATATGCATAACCTCAACTAATTTAATGATTTAACGATTAATCATTAAATTAAATCTTATTTAATCGTATTAAAATAAGACGTAAAATTTATTCAGTCAGTTATCGTATAATTGACTAATAAACTTAAGTGGAATGAGTTCGCAACTCAATTTCCAATAAATAACTCTCGTAACTAAACGTACATATCAAATATATGTAATGCTCTAATTAAACTGTATCGTATACAAATAATTAGTATTCTATTTGGGTCTCATTCTATAGGTGTGACCTAAAGGGATCAGTTGATTACCGCCGTCATACGACAATAACGTCAAACTCTAGTCAGTCAAGCGGTACCGATTTACGTTAATCAACTGACGTGGAGTATCAAAATATACTAATCATGCCACGTATATTCCAAATGAGATAAATGCACTATCGTGGAGGACACTTACTCCAATACCAAGTAGTAGTCTAGTAGAGGGAGGAGTCTTCCCTCTTTTTCTTCTACTTGTATTAGGAAGTGGAGTCAAGATAGGAGTCTTCCCTCTTATTTTATTTAATGTAAATATGTGTATGTATTATTATTCTCATTTATGTTGTCACATATTAATAAGTCGACATCATTTATTATGACAATATCGTATAATATATACGTCAACTATAAATATCGTATATTTATAATTTGCTAATTAAATATAACAGTTTATATTTAATTACGAATTAACATTTAATTCGTTTAAGCTTACATTATTTAATCGTATTAAATAATTACATTATATACATCAATTAGATATAACAGTTTATATTCAATTACGAATTAACATTTAATTTGTCTCAGCTAGTATTATTTAATCGTATTAAATAATCGTATCATCATTACATTGACTAACCTTTTAGTCATATACATCGACTAACCTTTTAGTCATATAAGGCATCAATATGATTATATTATTCATATAATCATATCTCCAAACACATCTTTTAGGTGTGACTTTTAGGGACCAGTTGATCACCGCCATTAAAATGACAATAACGTCAAACTTTTAGCAAGCCAACCGTTATCGATAAACGTTAATCAACTGATAAGAATACTAAGTATACCATGTGAACATGTAAGAGATTTATACACGTTATCACACTAACTGTGGAGGACACTAGCTCCAACATCCTTTCACCAAGATACCTATCAGTTATCATGATAACAAGTGGGAGCATCTTTCAAGTTAAAGATCCTAACACTAGATAGAGATCTAGACTTGTACGTAGATGAATTCATTTTATTAGGAATAACGTTGAATGGAAGGAAAAAGCAATTCATAAGGTTGGAATAAATGACTACATGGTATATTCACTACCCAAGCCTTCATTGCATTTTAACAAGCTCACCATGAAGTGTCAGGAATCATATAGACTTTTGATTATAAGATATGAAGCAATAAGATTGTGTTGATTGTTCATATATGATAATCACATTTATCGTTTGAGTTTCTAAAACTCATTTTGCGCTTTGTTATATCCTAATAGGTTGTAGTGACAACTTTGAACCCTATTAAAGTGAATTGGATTAACATAAGCATCAGCCTCTAGTTGCTTATATGAGGTGACGTCTCCAAGTGACTGGAGTGTAATGCGATTGATGGCAAGTTCAAGTGCCATAGGGTCATAAGGGATGTCTATTCGGTCACATAGGCAGATTGTATGAGACACTTTGTCGGGCATTGACTGCTTATAGAATTCTGGCAATTTTATAGCCTGGTCATGGGAAGAGCTACTATATTATTCTTTTTGAGTCAATTCTTTAGACTAAAGACTTTTCGCCTAAGATGGCACAATTTCAGAGTGACTTTAATTTACGCTCTACGACCTTCGTAACTTGGGTCAAATGGGCATATTTTGGCTCATGATGAGTTGTGGATATTCGAAGGGAATAGTGCAATATGAATCGTCCACCCCTTGTCAGGGTTATTTAAAATCTCAGGGCCACTAGAGGAGTAGTAAGTTGGAAATGCGTGGCCACGCTCGGAAGGTATCTATGCTAGATAATTCCGGTCAGACTGTTACTCTCCAGATCGAGGAAACCATTCTTGATATGATCGAATGCAAGTACGACCTGCAAGACAACTTGCGTTGAGTGGGAGATAGTAATAGGACAAGAGAATTGGCGATGCACACTTGTCTCGGACAAGTGGAAGATTGTTGGCGTATGTGTCCTCAACAATAGTGCAATCACATAATTAAATCTCAATAATAAGAATACAAAGGGATGACAAATATTACAGTCAATTGGTTAACATTAATCGGTAACGATTGGCTTACTAAAGTTTGACGTTACTGTCGTATGACGGTGGTGATCAGTTGCTCCCTTGAGGTCACACGTAAAGGACGATCCCCTAATCATGTAAGTTAATTAATTGTATAGCGATACAGATTAATTAGTCCCTTAAATTGAACAAAGTTTATACAATTAGTGAGAATTATATCTTATGGTAATACGATTAAATAAGATTCATTTTGGTAATTTAATTGTTATATTACAAAGAATGCATAATGCTTATGAAACATTTGAGATAAGCACAATTGGTTGATTATAATTACAATTAGTTGTAGATTATATTAACCAAATATGATATGACCCATTTTATTTACATGTGATTTTATAATATGACTTAAAATATTAATGTTTAATTTATTTGTTATGAAATTGCATTTAAATTAGTTAAATGCACATTTATAAGCAAGATTACATGTCACATGTCACATATCACATATGTGACAAATGACAAAATCACAAAAAATAAAATGGACTCCATTTTACATGGAAAACCGGTTGGTAGGGTGTTAGGGTAGGTTTTATGTATTATTTGTCGTTCTAATTAAGATTAGACAACATAATTACCACCTAAAACTAGACCCTAAGCTACTACTTTGTTAAGACAAAAAGGTGGCATGCTTACCCTTCCCCACATGCATGTGGCCGGTTTGGTGATGCCAAAATAAGGAGATGTTTTCTCCTTTTTTTGCTTACTAGATCTCATAATACACATGCTTGCTCATCTCTCCATAATCCTTACTTCTCACTCTAAGAAATAGATTAAGAAGCTTGAAACTACTATTGTTCATCAATTACTAATAAAAATTTACTAAGAGTAGTAATAGTGTTTATTAGTCATGTTGTTAAGGGTTACTACATATTATACTAGTGTAGTATTTTGTAGTGTTTAAAGGGCTAGTCTTGCGTGCATCTAAAAGGAGAGTTTCTTCTTTGAAACTTGGAAGTTCATCCTTATATTACAAGCTCAAGAACAAGATTTGGAAGGTGTCCATATCTTGTGCCCAAATCGTTCAAAATGAATATAAGGAAAAGGTTTCTTCTTATCTTTGTATTTTTTATGTTATGCGTGCATAAGATCCAATATTTTAATGAGTAAACTAACAATAAAATGTTATTAGAAATGTCTAATATGGGTTTAAGAAACCTTCAATTAGGACATAGTGAAAGAATATACATTCTCCTACATTAGAGTTTGATTAGCTTCAATACGGACGAATTATAAAAATGTTCTGATATAAGAGCATTGTATTATTATCCAATATTCACATTTGATTTGAAAGAAAATACTTTATTGTCAAAAAAACTAATACAAAAGTTGAGATTTGCAGTTACTTACTAAAGTTGTAGGATTTATAAAGAGCATCTTAAGAAAATAAAACAAAAGAATTCTTCTATAATCATTCCCTAAGCAATATTGGATAGATTGTGCTGACAACGTACGTGTTATAAAATAAGGTGATCATATATACACTCACAAATATATCGGAGCACTAAATTTTATATGTACACAAATTCTCATTGAAGCTTGGAATCAAGATTAGGAATACCCTAACACTAATAGTGTTATATTTTGAGAGGGCACTATCCGTCTTCAGCTTATGACGGATAGTGCCCGTCTTCAGTGAGACGAGCTGTTATATGTATTAGACAAAACTACCCTTATATCATATATTTATCGAGTTTAACAAGTGTGATGAAACAAAGGTAGTTTTTTCTAATAGATACAAAATCTAGTGTTCCAATATGTTTTGTGAGTGTATATATTGACACTGACACACTAAAGACGTGCGTCGTTAAAACCGGCAATTAGCCCACCAAATTAACAATTTATAAGTACCTAACAAATACTAGACTAGACTCTAATTAAGGTAGTAAAGCAAAAGTAAGGGTCGAACCCAAGAGAAGGCGAAGATAAAGCTAAGAAAGACTACACTAAAGACTAATCACTAACTAGGAGTCTAATGACGCGATTAACAACACAAATTAAAATATTAACACACAATGGGTATTTAACTATGGTAAACGATGTTTAACATGAAACAAGAGAGATTTGAGTTGAGTAGTGACATGAAAGTATGAAAAGATGCAAAATTTACTAGCTTGACAATATGACAAACACCTAATATGCAAAGATTATCAATAGATGAGACAAATTTGTGCAACTCCACTACTCAAGGAACAATCACCCTAGGTTTATGCAAGAATTATCAACCCCTAAATTATTAACCTAATTATACCTTTAATCCCACAATTAGGCACTAGTATCTAAGCCATTTCAACATCACCTTCCCTACCAAGTCATCTAGTATCTAAGGCAACACTTAGACAAAAAGGTAGAGGATTTAAGAGCCTACAAAGCTTGGAATCAAGATTAGGAATACCCTAACACTAGTCTAAGCCAATTAGTGAAAAATATCAAGCATTACTTACTCAGACAATGCAAAAACTAAACCGTATAATGCAAAATACGAGATTGCTACAACATTATGTATAAACTAAGCCATTCACACAACACTAGCATAAGAAGAATGAATGAACATAAAGATTTCCAACCTAAATATTTAAACTTTCAACAATAAAGTAAGACAAAGTAATGCTACTAATAATATAAATAAGGGGTTGAATTCTTACAAAACAAAGGAAAGGTTGAACCTTTCTATTGGAATTACACCAAAAGTAGCTTAGCCTTCCATTTAATGTGGAAGATTACAAGTGTTCTACGTAAAATGCTCAAAAATAATTCTAAGGGTTTAAGAGGTTTCTTGCTTGATTTGGTGGTGAGGAGGCACCCTAAATGAGTGATAAATGTTGGGTATTTAAACCCTTCAAGTTCACACAAAAGTGAGCCTTCAAAATAATAGAATAAAGCTAATTTGAGCCCGTTGAAACAGACTGAAACCGCAGCCTGCGGTTTCAGCTTAGCAGCACCTTTTTGCGAGAAGCATATATCTCTCGTTCCGTGGTCCTTTGAGGGTGCAACTTACCGTTGGAAAGATAAGAGGATAAGATATCACCTCCATTTGGCCTGCGTCGATACGAGATCTGTAGCTTAAGATATAGCAGTTTGAAGTTGACCCTTGTTAAACCGAGTTTTCAATTCTTCATTTACTCTTGCTTGTGCATGCCAAGGCTTCAAATCCTCCTTTTTCTTGCTTTCCTTGACTTTTAGACCTTTTCTCTTGCCTTGTCTTTAACTCTCCTCCTTTGTCTTGATTTAGGAGATATGGAAACCGCGTTTCCATTTACAAAATACAAGTAAAAGTCGTAATTACAAAGTTACAAGTGCAAAGCAAGTTAAACCCCTAACATTAAAACCAAAAGTGCAAACCGGCATATTACATAAAACTCCAATTACAACCCGGTATTAAGCATGTTCATTACCATAAAACTAACCTATTGACCCGGCACAATTTGACTATATCAGACAACCATAAAAGTATATGAAAGTTATGGCATAGGAATAAAATACAATAAGTCTAGAAACACCATATATAAATAAACATTCATAATATATAGGACTTATGAGGAAATAGGATTCTCTCCATTTCTTTCTTTCTATTTGCTCTCACAAACCCATTAAATAATATATACATTCTCATTTATACTGTATAAACCTTTATTTTTATGCATAAATGTAACAACCCGAAAAGTACCCAATTTTTCTAGTAAAAATATTTACTAACACTTTTCCGCAGACTTAAGTTTTTAAAATAGAATTTATTGTTTCGAGTCGTATTTTGAAATTCCGAGTTCGTATTTGGAATTTCTGAGAGATTTCATGAAAATCCCGTTTTTAGTCATCTTTGACTTTTCTTGACTTTTAAGTCGTCTTTGACTTTTCTTGACTTTTTAAAGTCGTCATTGACTTTTCTTGACTTTTAAGTCGTCATAAACTTTTCTTGACTTTTAAGTCATTTTTGACTTTTCTTGACTTTTTAAGTCGACTTTGACTTTCGTTGACTTTTCCCGACTCGCCTTGTAAGTTTGAAGACCGAAATTTTATTTAAAAAAATAATATTTTTAATTTATTTTTATTAAGATTTATTAGATTTATCATAATTTAATATAATTATTTTGAATTTATTCGGAATTTAAAGAATAACTTTTACGGTTTAATCCCGAACATCATTTAACTATTCCTGAGTCATCGTAAATCCCGAAACAAACCCGAAACTCGACTTTGGCATGAGTCACACGCCCATGTCACCTTTTTCCACTCACTTAGGATATTTTATTTCTTTTGATTAAAATAATAATAATATCTTATATATTTATTACTTTATCGATCCGTCAACGAAAATTACGCAAAACCGTTTACAAAACAGACCCGACAATCACCCATCCACACGGCTCCTCTTCCTCTAATAGGGCTAGATATTTTCATTTCTTTTCATTAATATAACATAATATCTAGATATTTAATTTAATTAACTTAATATTTAATTAATTATCTTATTATAATAATAAAACCCGAGTCAATTCCGTAACAACAATTTCAAAACCAGACTCATTATTTTCTCTATAAACACACGGCTCACTCACCACATTACTCACTAACAACTTTTCTTTTTACAATAAATCAAATTAAGATCTAAATAACACTTTCTTTAATCGTTCTTGAGCGTTCTTCGTCGTTCTTCATCCGTTCTTCGTCGTTCTTGAGCAAAATCATCATAAAACCTTCATTTATTAATTAAATCCATCCTAACTTAGATTTCTAGAATCTCCTCTTCGCTCTCCATCTTCAAGTACGGTTTAATTTCAAATCCGACAAAATCGTTTTCAACATTTAATTATGGAAAATCAAGTTTAAGTTCTAATAATGTTTTTCTTGTCATTTCTTATAGGGGAAGATTTTGAAGACGAGTTTGGAGACTCGTATAGTTTGGGTGAAGATTAGTAGACGGGTTTCTTAGTTTATACTTCTTATTTTGGTGCTAATTGATCTTGCTAGCTAAGGTAACGATTCCGAGTTACTCGACGATTTAATGTTACATAGCCTTTGTTTATTTTATTTTTGGTCCATCCTTTGTTTTTGTTCATGTTATTATGAGTTATGGATTTTTTTAGTTAGTAACATGCTAAGTAGTGGTTATTATTATGTTTTATGAATTTATAACATGTTGGTTGTTCTTGACATAGTTGGATGATTTATTTAAAATCATGATTTTTGTATGGATGATTATTAAATGGGTTGTTAAAATGGTTGTGTTAATTAAAAACATGTTAGAATTTATTTGGAATTGGGGGTTGTTTGAACCGTGGGAAAAGGCTGGAAAACCGACCCAAACCAGCCGGTTCAGGCCGGTTCAGGCCCGGTCCAGGCCGGTCTGGGTTGGTCCATGGTGGGTCCGGGTTTTGGTCTTTGAGTTGTGTCGATGTTTGATTGTTATGTTGTTGTTTTGACGGGTTGTAATTATGTTAAGCATGCGGGAAATATTAAGAAACGGTTTTTAGTAAAATCGATCAAAAGCCAAAACAGCCCAAAACCAGGCCGTGGGGCCCAGTCCAGGCCCATGTAATGTCTCGGCCCAAATCAGCCCGTGGGTCCCACTTTGGGACTTGTGACGGTTTTTGAGTTATAGTTATTTTATCTCGTTTTGTAATAATTAGCAAGTGAGAAATATTAATAAGTAAAATATTTAATTAAAAGGTTTTTCATAAAATTATTATTTCTCACATGTTAGAAATTATAATACGAGATCGTAGTTTAATTTGATATCCTTTAAGTCAAGCGGGTTTTAGTAAGATCTAATAATTCACATGTTAGAAGTTTTAATAAAATAACATGTAATGAATATGATGATTTTTTATGTGCAAGTCTATGTGGTAAAGACTCTGTTTCTAGCCGGTTTGACCAAACGGGTTTGGTCAAACTAAGATCTAGTCAGCCCCGTTTTGACTGATGACCCGTCGCGGGACTCGGGTCGGGGATTTGTCTTCAAATAAGGTTTTATTTAATTATTGAATTAGCCTTAGTGGATATGAGGCGATATGTTATTTGAATATGATTATATGCAATTAGTCACATGATAGGATGTTTTTCCCGTGACTGTTTGATTATATGGTTGGTGTCGTGTAGACTAAGTACCCATAGAGAATTATGAGTATATGGCGTCTTGACCATTCTAATTCTAAATGAGTATCTTGGACCATGACATTGATATGCCGTACTATCTTTAACGAGCATATGGAGTTCACTGCTTGATAGCTTTTGTGTCACTGACTTGGGCCTTTTGATACCAAGCCGGGGGCATGGCTGCCTAATTGATTCCACTTTGGGAATGGAGCCAGCTTAAGTACTAGCCATCTCTGCTTAGGGGGTCGCATAGTAGAGTTTCTCATAGACGGTTATGTCATGGGACGGGGAACGGAATAGCTGTTGTCGCTAGGTCTGATCAGTCTAGGACTAGGATGTTTTCCTACCTTGTGGTATAGCCTCGAGTTACAGAAGTCGACTATGGACTGGGCTAAGAACTTATGCCTGTTTGTAGAAGTATTCGTCTTTCATGTTTGTATGATTCTATGAGTTCTAGAAGGTGAGATGCAAGCCGGCTAAGATTTGATAGAGTTTGGCATTATGGTTGTTAACTGATTCACATGATTACGTGTTGATTAGGGTTTGAGTGTATCATGGCCATGTTTCTGAGAGGAACCTCTGAGCTAGCATACCAGCTTCCATACCTCGAGTTATAGTTTATTATCGGTCTCACATGATAGCTTTCACATGCTAGGTTATTTGTTAGTTATCTGTTTCATAACATGAAAAGCATATCATATATGTTTAAGTTTTGTATTTTCCATATACATTGCTGTTATGTTATTCATGTTTCATTACACTCGACATTTCGTGGCTGGGAGGACTCGGAGTTACTCCCCACTGACTGTGGCTTCCGTGTTTATATTTAATGCGGTTTCGAACAGGGGTGGATGCATATTTGGGGTACATTGACGAGCTAGCGAGCGAAGTATTTACCTTGGACCTATATTCGGTTCTTAGATTGTATATTATTATACACTCTTTTATTTCTGTATTTATACGGGAGATATGTCTCCCGTCTTGTATAATTTTTATGTATAATATATTTTTCCTTTTGTATGAACCCTTTTTATTTATGACACCTTCGTTATGTATTCTCATATCTTTTATGTATTTAAATATTTTTTTTCTTTCCGCAAATTTGAGGGTGTCACAATAAATATATAATTGTTTGATGCAAACAGAATACAATCTGGACAGTTGATAAAAACTTACCTCTCTATTTCTTTTGAGAAAATAGAGAGGATCCCTCCCCTTATATGCATCTATAATAATTTTTATAATAGGTCATTATTAATGCTAAACTAGTTACTCCCTTTGTCCCAATTAATAATTTTCATTAATAGGTCATTATTTTGGGTATTATTTATCAGTCACTTTTTTATTGGTACACGGTACATCGGCAGTGGAGTACAATTTGAAAGGTAGGTGTGGTAGTAATAGTTATCAACGCTTTAAACGAGATGCGCACATGAACATACAGATGAATGCATGGTTGACATATAAAATACTTAATGGCCCATTACACCAAAATCTTGGGATAAATTTTCGTTTAGTGGAAAACCGTACACCCTATAAATGATTGGTCTATGGGTCTAGCCTACTTGTGTCATTCCATAGTTAGATGATTAAATAATATCATTTCGTTTTGAGCGAAGATAGGTCTACTGGTGTTAGGGTCTACTAAATAAGGTCAACAAATGAAATGAAATGAACTTTCTAAATTGTCCTTCACTATATCATCTCCAATACAAACCACGGCTAAATAATGTTGACAAATTAATATTGATTTTTTTAATAAAAAGGATGTTTTTTTATTAAAAGAAATAAAATTAGACGGTTTTGAACATGACAACAACATAATCAAACGAATCGTAAATCAATTGTTATGTTATTAAGTTTCGAAATTTCCAAATAAGACGGTTTTAATCATGTCGATCAGTGACGTAACCACGATGAAACTAGTAACGAAGTCGAAAAATGATAATTTTTTTAAACGGTATTTAAATGACAGAAACTAAAAAAAACTGGACGTGAATAGTACATGTCCGGGCTTTGGATTGGACGTGAATAGTTCACGTCCAATACTAGTCCCAAACTTGTACTATTCACGTGTGCTATTCATGTCGAGTTTTTTTTTTTTAAAAAAAAATTCTTTATTTTTGCAAAATTAAAAAATATGGACGTGAATAATACACATCCAGACCTAGGCTTAGACGTGAATAGTACACATCCAGACCTAGTGTTTGTCTTTTAAATAGCATTAAAAAAACCGAAGTATCATTTTTCGTCGTCGTTACTAGCTTCATCAAGGTTACGTCACCGATGAACATGATGAAAACTGTCTTAATTGGAAATTGCGAAACTAAATAACATAACGGTTTTTCTATCATATGCCCACTAGGCTCATGTTAAAAAAACTAAAATGGAAATAATTAAATGTCATATAATATATATACAAAAGCAATAACATTTCATTGCCTCTTATTGGCTGGTTGATTTTAGGATTGAAAGAGCTTTTTTTTGTGAAGTAGGGACCCCCATGATCACTACTAATTTAAATACACTCCTATTACTCTCTATTCTTATTTAATAAGAGATTACACATCTACAAAAAAAACCATACATTATACAATTACAAGTAAAAAAATTAATAAACTCTTTCGTATAACATAACCAGTATAGTAATCATGTACAAGTACATCTGAAAATTTCCATGTACAAAAAATATAATAAGAGATTATTTTTTTTCTAAATCCAAAAAAATATAAACTTTAAAATAAATGCAAGAAAAATTTAAAAAGAAACAAATATAAGTTTCGGATCATCTTCTTTATATAAAAGCAAGAACAATTAAATGATTAAATGATTCTTATTGATTCCTGGTTTTAAATTAAAAAAGACAACTCTCTTTTTTCTCATGTAGGACCCCCACTACTGGACAAGATTTAATTAACACTCTCTACTCTCTAACTTTTACTCATATTTAGTTACTTCTATTTTACACAAACCATACACTATACATCTGGATTGCATAAATATTACTAATACAAATTCCTACAATATCAATATCCAAAAATTACAAACACTACATAAAATTAATATAAAAATTTATATTAAAAACTCCTTATACAAGAGAAACAACAATTTTTTTTTGTACAAAATTGCAATCACTACAAAAACTCAATGAATTAATAAACCAATATAAAAATAAAATAAGATCCTGCAAATTTAGTACAAGAGTACATAAACTACTCCATATATAGAAAAGAAATTGGATAAATTATAGTTTATAAAATCGTATGGTACCCAGAAAGAAAACAAATCATATAAATATTTTAGGAATTAATAATTAAAATGAAAAGAACATATAAATATATAATAAATGGAAACAAAATCTACTTTATATAAAAGAGGAAACATTTTCTCTCTTCTCCTTGGCTGTTGTATTTAAGAAAGAATAAAATAAATTGGTCCCACCACTATCTATTTTCCTACTTAGTTACTCTCTCATCAACTTTTCTTTTTATTTTTCATCTTTATTGATTCTTGATTTTCAGGTAGTGAAACAATTGCTAGAGGGATCCCACGTTCTTTACAAAAATAATAACTCTCTTCTTTAGTGTCTTCTCAGGTTAAGATGTATGTATAAATAAATGTATGGATAAATAAATTTTTCAGTGTCTTCTTAGGTTAAGATTGATCTATGCATATCTATAGATATATATGTTAAAAAAGATGATATGAAAATTACAATTACAAATTTATAAATTAATTGATATTTGTATCACTTTTTTTTTTTTTCTGTATTTTATGTTACTGAAATTATTGTTGTAAAAGTCTTAGATGATGAAATCGTTTTAGACTTTTCTCAACAAAAAAAATGCTCAAAAGCAACTGTAATTAATGAAAAAGGTCGACAATAATAGTATTTTTATAAAAAAGCAACAATAATTATATTGATTTTTTGCATGAATTTAAAAGTAAGCCGTGCATTATTTGCACGGGATTAAAACTAGTTTTCATAGAAAATTGAAATATCTAACCACCTTTACCTTTTTTCTAATAGAAATTCATTAATTATTTCAATTTTTGTTTTCTTATCATGTGCCTAGTGGGCATAGGATAAAAAAATTGTTTATAATATAATATATCTTAAAATTACGTTGAGATGTAAAATTTATCAATAAATAATGGGACACATTCATTATTTCTGCTGTAATTATTATTAATTTCACGACATCACATGTTAATGCTATTAATATAACTTTTTACATTCGTTGTTACCTTCTCTACTACCACAATCATTATTGTTACTTTCACTACTCACACATTTAATACTATTAATTTTACTGCGTACTTTGGTTGTTGCTACCATTACTTTCACTACTACAGTGATAATTATTGTTACTTTTACTAATAAAATAGGCGCACATGACAATGTTGCTTTATTTATTTTAAATAAAAATTACATTTTAGATTATTATCTTTTAAACATTTATTGAAATACTAATTAAAATAATTATGAATATTGTATCTTTGGTCAATCTTGCTATATTTACCTGTTATAGGGTCCAAAACCCAGCCGTCTTATAATAATTGATTTATATGCTAAACAATTTACAACTTTATGCATCTAAACTATATAATATATAAATGTTTATATATTTATGACAATTTATTATTGCCCTTTGATTTCAGGATTATATATATAGTAGTGATATTATACTCCAGAGTCCCTTTTATTCACTCATTTTTTTACCGCTTTACTTATTCTTTTTATATAGGTTTTCTTCCATCTTTTCTTATTTGAAAATATTTTATGTTGTAAAATACCCTCTCATATCCACTCAAAAGATAATATTTACTTTTTGACAATATTCATAGGTGTAGATATTCTTTGTTATTATTTCTACTAGAACATATAAGAGAAAATATATTCATGTGAGATTTTGTTTGATTCATCGTCATGAATATTATGTATATATCAAATATTTTTAATTTTTAATAATGTATAACTAAAGATATACACATTCTAAAACGCGACTCGACAAGTGTGATAAAGTCAATGTTACCTTTGAAGTGAGTGAGAGAAAATAATAAATGTGTTTTACATCAATTTGCCACTCATTAACCCATCCTCATTGGTCAACTCATTTCTAACTCCAATCTCCTTGGTCCACTTAGTAGTTAGTACATTTATTCATCTTTTATTCTACTTCTTAATTCTTGTGCACAAAAAAAGAAGGGAAAACAAAAAAAAAGTGAATAGAAGAGAGTATCTAAATTAAACCGTCGCCAATATATTAAGAGATACGACATTTCCAATAATAATAATAATAACTAATAACTAAGGTTTAATGTTAGATTATTGAACTAAGATTTTAGTGTGAAAGAGATCGTAAATTACAATTAACGTTATAACAATTAAGTTTCTGAAGCGTTATTATATCAATCGTGATCTTTATTCAATAATTTTCACGATATATGACTTTATACTAATAAACGTGGTTTATGTGCTCTTCAATATTACGATGACGTAAACATATTTAAGGCATAATCAAGGATTTGTTTTTCTAGAGGAAGCGTCTTTTTGTTTGGTATATTTGCTAGTACCTTATTTTTAGAGATTTAAAAATAACATAACCAATAATTTTAGGCAATTTGTAGACAAAGCAAGTACTTTATTTTTATTGTTAAATATTTCTTCCGAACTATTTGTGACACCCCGCGATTTCGCAATAAAGTAAACACATAGATTTGCAGCGGAAAATACGAGATTTTTAAAAATTTTAAAGGAAAAACCACGAATGTTACTTTATTATAAAATCAAAGCTTACTTAATAAATCGTTTATACATATTGTAACTTAATTAAATGCAAGGGATCGGGGTCCCTTGATAACTACACAATTAAGATGATAAAAACTATGATAGATTACAACGCTAAGGGTGAATCGCTGTAAGTATAACGCTCGCTAGCTCACTCGTCAAAACCCCATGCTACACCAACCTGTAACTTGTTCATTCACGAAACATGAATGACACAGTCAGTGGGAGTAACTCGGGGTTCTCCCAGCGATATCACATTAAAACAAATATAATTAGAGCATGTAAACATACATCATCATACCTAATAGATATCATGCCGATTACAACGATAACATTTCATAGAAATGATATAAGCATGTGAGGAGTAACCGTGATATGATCATCATGTAAACAAGGACTCGGGAAGACTCACATTGGCAACTATATTGCTAGTAACGGCTTGCATGTCACCGGTAGTGACCATATAGTAAAAAAGCTTGGCGACATGACATAATAGGCATCCAACAATCCAATACACATCCACCAACCATAATGTGAATCAAACATACTCTCATGGTAAATGAAATGCACTAGCATCAGTACTTTGCATGACAAGACGCCTCTAGAATTTGATCCTCCCGATAGGACTACGATAATAATACAGTCCTAGTCTAAATCTCGCAAGACTATCGTGACAAGACGTGTACCCAATTCGACATGTGGCTAGGCATGCACACATCCAAGACTCGGTCAACAACATAGAAGACGAGTACCCCAAATCTGCAGGAAGGCCAATGGCAGAAGCGGAAAGAGAATAAGTATACCAATCTTGGTAGGGCGGCCAACGAGAAGGTTGTCACAATAACAAGTACCCATACTCTGGCAAGGCGGCCAACGGAGATGTGACAAAAAGAAATGTCTAGCAAGTACGCTACATGCAATGACACCACCTTGCAAGGGTACAACATTTGACAGCCGGGTCGATCAATGCAATGCGTTCACCTTCCAACAACGTTGTCATATCCCCAATAACATATTCACATGCATCAAGGATGTACCCCCATCGCTTCGACACAAGGTTTAACGAGTATAAGGTTACAAACGGGAAATGAGAGCTTAATATCCTCCAACAAGCAAGACTCAACGACTACCCAAGGCATAAACGGCTTAAATGAGGTAAACATCCAAAACCGTCACTGTGACAACCCTCGCGAATGCGGAAATATAAAACAAACAAGCATGTGAATTATATAGCGGAAATATGAAGTTTTAAAAACCTTTATACATGCAAGGAAAGAATACGAGGAGTGTTAAATATTACAAACTAAAGTACGAATTATACTACATCAAGAGACGATGTCTCTCCAAAAAGTTAACAAGTAAAAGTGTTTAGCAAACAAGCTAAAATCGTCTAGAGGTGTTTTAATCCAGGGACAACGCCCGCTAGCTCACACCCGAACCCAAAATGTCAAGCAAAAAGCCATCCAAGCAAGCAACCTGTTCATTCATGAAAAACATGAACGCCACAATCAGTGGGGAGTAACTCCGGGTTCTCCCAGCCATATCACATTAAACGTACATAGAAGGAAATACAAAAGTAAAATCATGCATATATAGATATACATGTGAGATACGATAAGGATAGATAGACAATTCGATAAATAATGATAAGAGCATATGGAATACAAATCCGAATCCATCATGTTATACAAAGACTCGGGGAAGACACTCTTAGGCAACCGAATACGCTCACTAGGGCTTGCATCTCACCGTTAGCGGTATAAGTTTGATAAGATTGAGACTCGACAAACAAACCATGCCAAGTCATGCGATGACCACAATAAATCCATCATATTATCATCCATTCAAACATACCAATACATAGACGATGCCCAATCATGCAATGACCATGAATAATAAGTCATGAAATCACGCATTCAAGAACGACGACACAAGACGACATCTCTCACGGTAAATGAAACGCACTAGCACCGTGTACATGGAAAGTATGATTAAAAGGCATCCACGAGATCACATTTCCATGAACGCATACACGATCACATTTCGTATATGTAGACTAATTTTCTCCTGGTAGGAACGATAAGGCTCCTAATCTAAACCTGGCCAGATTCTCGGAATCACATTTTTCGATTCGCCATGCGATCACGTTTCGCATCCAAGACTCGGTCAATCATAGACGCCGAGTACCCACATTCTCGGTAGATCAATTCACGAAAGAGGCAGAAAAGAGCACAAGCCTCATAACAAGCGGTACGCTACATGCAAATAACACCGCCTCGCAAGTACACAACATTTGACGGCCGGGTCGAACAACGCAAAGCGTTCAACTCCCAACAACGTCGTCGTATGCCACTACACATGCAATTAAGCAGTAGGATACCTCTCCGTTCCGACATTCCAGCCTTACGAACGGGAAGGTAGCCAAGGGAATGAGAGTACAAAGCACAAGACAAAATAGTGCTCAAACCGTATCATTTGTAAAAAACCGACTCAAAGTGGGAACATACCAAAAACCGTCACAAAACCTGAGAATAGGGAATCATATAAGTTTAAATATGATAAACATGAGTCAATACATGATACATAAGCATTAGAACAATTTTATGAAGCATAATGAATAAAAAACATAGATACCTCTCCAAAACCACGTTGTTTGGAAACCAACGAAAACAAGGGTCCACTTCAAACGGTCATAACTAGAGTTCTAGACATGCAAATGCAGAAATTCCAAATGGAGGTGATATCTTATCCTCTTACGGTTCCAACGGGATGTCACACGCCCAAAAAAAGCAAGTAACGAAGGAGATATGATCATTTTACGAAAAGGGGTCAGTGCAGGAAAATTACTGTCGGCAGCGAGTGACGCAGCCTGCGTCACCACGACGCAGCCTGCGTCCTATTCGGACAGGTACGAGTCACACAATCTCCACAATTTCACTAAGGCATAACACAAATATCATCTATCATCACAATTCATCAATTCTCATATCAATTATCAACTAACCACAACCATCATCAACAACACGATTCCTAAGATTACTAATCATATTCTAAATACGATTTCTAACATGGAAAACACATTAAAACACGTAAATGATATCGAGTAACCCTTCACCGTTACCTTTTCGCGTCTTTAAACGGTTTCTAAACCATCCTAGTCTCCACCAACATACAATTAGATAATAAAAGATGAATATCATTCACATTGAGAAAGACGGATAATTTAAAAAGCGAGAAAGACGGTAATTTTATTACCAATACGGATAGAGGAAGCTAAGAGGGGAAGAATAAGACAAACCTAGATGAATTTGAGCGAGTAACGAAGGAGTAGCGACGAATCTAAGCTTGATAAAAATGGAGTTTAGGTTTTTGGTGGTTTGATGAGGAAGAAAGAGTAAGTGGAAAATGAAAGAAGGATTTAGGGTTTGAGGGAGTATGTGAAGGAAAAAGTCAACGAAAGTTAAAGACGGCTCAAAAGTCAAGAAAAGTCAAAGACGGCTCAAGACGGGTTTTACTTGAAAACTCGCGGAAATTCCAAATACGAACTCGGAAATTCTAAATTCGACTCGGAACATTAAATTCTAAAATAAAACTAAAATACGCTGAAAAGTATCCGTAAAATATTTTCATTATAAAAATAGGGTACATTTACGGGTGTTACAATCACCCCACCTTTTAAAAAGTTTCGTCCTCGAAACTTGAGAGTAGGAAACAAAAGTATCAAGGACAAGAATCGGTTTTCAAAATTAATAGGAAAACTTTTATAAGGGAAAAACATTTATGAAACGAGGTTCATCTTGAAAAGGGTTTAAGGAAATTCTTCATAAGTGCAAAACTTTATTTACGAATCACAAGAGTGCCCGTCGCGAACGAGAACTCTAGCTATCAAAAATCAAATCAAATTAAAGTCAAAATAGTGAAATCGAAATTCAAAACAAACGTTAGTAAGTGCAGAACTAGTCACCAGACGTCTCAAATAACAAGTCCAACATCCAACTAAACGCAAAATCCAAATATAAAAGCAAAAGAAGTCCATTTTCTCCAAAAAGAGGGCACACAATCCATCTTTAGACTTCTTTGAAAATTTAAATTAGAAATACAATATGAAAATTTGAAGGTTTTCTCAAAGATAAAATCAAATAACAGGACATTACACAAACCTAGAGCGACTCGAACATCAAGTTCACAAATCACGATAACAAAATATATACAAAACACTCAAAAACGAAACAAATCGAACTCATAGGGACATGAAGATCACGATGAAATCGGCACGAAGATCTACAAGAATTCGATAGTACTAACTCTACTGATACTCTAATCCTCAAGAGGATGTAATTTACCCAAGTTACACCTCAACATTTTCAATCATTTGATTTCTACTAAAATCCTTCATAACCACGAGACCTCAAGTCATCAATCATAACCATTCAAACCTAATTAGCATTGACCAGGGTCCATAGATTGTAATCTGCAGGAGAGGTCCTTTAACGTACTATAAAATCCTTAGATTCATCATACTCTATCTGAGACCACTAACCAAAGAAATCTCATCTTAGGGGACCATATCTACTAACAACCACAAAGTGAACGGTCCTTACCATAAAATCCTCTGATCCAATTTATTCCAAAATTCATTATCCTAAATTTACAAAGAACTTTCTCATACTCGAAAGTCAAAACACAATCAAAGCAACAAACATAATTATCTAAGATTCAACTAGCCTCATCCAAAGTCTCACGACAAGGGAAAATCCACAATCCATTATCGGTTATAAGGATTCTTTAATAAGCCATAACATCCTTAATGCGATCATTACTACGCTCGAAGCCTCAAATATAAATTGTCACATTAGCAAACTATGGTGATTATAATCCTCAAGATAAATGAGTTCACCATTCTAACTCTATATTCCATAACAACCGAGCACTTACTATCCAAAGCTTGCAACGAACATTTCTCAATCCCAAACTATGATTCCTTAAGAATACAAGAAAATTACAAATTCCAAACCACAAATGGCCAATCACTTGGCAATCAGACAACCATTCAATTCCTCTAGATCATCTAAAACTCAAAATGAATCGAATTTCATTTGTGACAAAACTCCTCAAACTTTGGGTACCAACTCAATTACCCTAAAGCAAAGTCTCTTTTAGAATCCACCAATTAGAGACATCTAATTCCCAAATGATATCCCAAGCAACCGTTATAATACTCAACAACAACGAACTATTATCATGATCAACTCAATTCTCAAAATAGCACTACAATACCAAGCTCCAAATCTAAAACCACTAAGGGAGGATACATTATCACTATTAGGATTCATCCTAGAGCTTAAGTCCTATTTCCCATGATGTAATACAACATGAAATTTGCTCAATCCAAAGATACATATTCTAACTAAAGAATTCCAAAATACAATACACTTACTCTCTGAACCTTACAAAGGAATATCCAATCCACTAGAGAAAAGATGAAGGAGCAACGAGATAGGAAACGATAAGGAATCTCAAGGAGAATACGGGAATAAATAAGGCACGAGATTAAAAGAGAGGGGCGCTGAAAATAACGAGGTCAAGAAAGAGACAAAGCAGATAGTAGAGGTATGAATATATCCGAGTAAGAAATAAGATACGAGCATGCGATTTCTTAAAGATCAATCTTGACAAAAACATTCAAGAATGCAAATGAAAAGGAATGATGGCACGCGTAAAGGTTTAAGGTTTAATCCACAAAATTTCTCCTTTCAGACTTAGGGTGATAGTAAAGCAACTCATCCCAAACAAAAAGGTCTCTTACAAGGGACCATCGTACCACAATCATCAAAGTAAGGTACACCTAGATTAAACAAATCAATTACAACCCAATTCATCCATCCTTTCATATCTCACGGAATCCCAAATGCGGAATTGCAACTCAAGTATAATAACATTCCTTTAGCTCAAATATTCAACACAACCTCAAAGGTTTCTTTAACTGAAGGACTAACAAATACTCTCTTATACTCGGTCATTTTTGAGTCTATAGCCCACGAGTTCATTATTATCAAAGTACAACCTCAAGTCAAACATCATCATTAACGTCCCAAGGTATTTTCATCATAACGCACATCATCGAATCTCGCTCATATCTATAATCCTCAAGTAATATGGTTGAACTTACCGAAACCTTACTACTTCAAACGAGTCTCCGATACTATAAGATAAGATCATATCTTTAAATCCAAGAACTATAGCCAAATGCTTTTCCACCAAGCCTATACTCACAAACTAACAATAGGAAACCACAAGACGTCACTTAACCTCAAAAGTATTTCGCACCTCAAGATATCATTCAAAGCTTCCTATTTACAACAATTAGACCTATCATAAGCATGGTCTTCAAAACAATACTAAACTTCTAAGTCCAAAAGACAAAATTACTAATGAGTTATGAAGTCATAGCCAACTCATTCAACCTTACACCATCGAATATCATGAACTATTCACACATGAGTCATGGCAAGCATTTAGCATTAAAATCATCGAACTTATCTTACCACCATTTCTTAGAGATACAACCAATCACCATTATATGGTGAATTTAGATCTACACCATTTCCTCAAATCACAAATTCATTCTAACAACCACTAATATTCCACAAAATTCAAAGTTCTTTCGACCAAGTACAATATGCCACAAACAAAAGGGTATGGTGTCCACCAAAGGTCACATAAGGAAGTTGATGATACAAATTGATAAGAAGGAGGAAAGTAACAAGAGTAATTTCCAAGGGAAAAAGAAGATGGAAGAGAAAGAAGCACCTAGATAGAAAGAAGAGAGCATAATACATTAAGGACGAGAGAATTCATAGATGAGGAAGAAATACACTTCAATTAGGCTTGTCAATCTTTAAATCTTCGGTAGAGGATACTTCTTCTAGGTATCATAATGATCCACCTTAAGACGGTAGATACAAACAAACATAACATTACTCAACACAATCAACAAACAAGTTAGAACCTAACAAACATCAGGTACACCAAAGACTACCACCTTAGGTCCTTAAGTCTACCCATCTCTCATTGATTATTTCAGGTCAAGTAGTTTAAGTTTAAGGTTCACGTGTGTTCGTCGGGAGCGATAAAGCTCTGATACCAACTGTGACAACCCTCGCGAATGCGGAAATATAAAACAAACAAGCATGTGAATTATATAGCGGAAATATGAAGTTTTAAAAACCTTTATACATGCAAGGAAAGAATACGAGGAGTATCAAATATTACAAACTAAAGTACGAATTATACTACATCAAGAGACGAAGTCTCTCCAAAAAGTTAACAAGTAAAAGTGTTTAGCAAACAAGCTAAAATCGTCTAGAGGTGTTTTAATCAAGGGACAACGCCCGCTAGCTCACACCCGAACCCAAAATGTCAAGCAAAAAACCATCCAAGCAAGCAACCTGTTCATCCATTAAAACATGAACGCCACAATCGGTGGGGAGTAACTCCGGGTTCTCCCAGCCATATCACATTAAACGTACATAGAAGGAAATACAAAAGTAAAATCATGCATATATAGATATACATGTGAGATACGATAAGGATAGATAAGCAATTCGATAAATAATGATAAGAGCATATGAAGTACAACTTCGAATCCATCATGTTATACAAAGACTCGGGGAAGACACTCTTAGGCAACCGAATACGCTCACTAGGGCTTACATCTCACCGTTAGCGGTATAAGTTTGATAAGATTGAGACTCGACAAACAAACCATGCCAAGTCATGCAATGACCATGAATAAATCCATCATGTTATCATCCATTCAAACATACCAAAACATAGACGATGCCCAATTATGCAATGACCATGAATAATAAGTCATAAAATCACGCATTCAAGAACGACGACACAAGACGACATCTCTCACAGTAAATGAAACGCACTAGCACCGTGTACATGGCAAGTATGATTAAAAGGCATCCACGAGATCACATTCCCTGAACGCATACACGATCACATTTCGTATATGTAGACTAATTTCCTCCT
>JAIUZE010075123.1:0-29666 GCA_022085475.1 Heliosperma pusillum | reverse complement strand
TAAGGCATAACACAAATATCATCTATCATCACAATTCATCAATTCTCATATCAATTATCAACTACCAACAACCATCATCAACAACACGATTCCTAAGATTACTAATCATATTCTAAATACGATTTCTAACATGGAAAACACATTAAAACACGTAAATGATATCGAGTAACCCTTCACCGTTACCTTTTCGCGTCTTTAAACGGTTTCTAAACCTTCCTAGTCTCCACCTACATACAATTAGATAATAAAAGATGAATATCATTCACCTTGAGAAAGACGGATAATTTAAAAAGCGAGAAAGACGGTAATTTTATTACCAATACGTATAGAGGAAGCTAAGAGGGGAAGAATAAGACGAACTTACGTGAATTTGAGCGAGTAACGAAGGAGTAGCGACGAATCTAAGCTTGATAAAAATGGTGTTTAGGTTTTTGGTGGTTTGATGAGGAAGAAAGAGTAAGTGGAAAATGAAATAAGGAATTAGGGTTTGAGGGAGTATATGAAGGAAAAAGTCAACGAAAGTCAAAGACGGCTCAAAAGTCAAGAAAAGTCAAAGACGGCTCAAGACGGGTTTTACTTGAAAACTCGCGGAAATTCCAAATACGAACTCGGAAATTCTAAATTCGACTCGGAACATTAAATTCTAAAATAAAACTAAAATACGCTGAAAAGTATCCATAAAATATTTTTATTATAAAAATAGGGTACATTTACGGGTGTTAAAGTCACTAAACACGTGAATAAATCATATGAGATACGATATAGTCCTTATATAAATATTCTTAGCCCTTTCATAAGATTAAAACGTAAACAACCATAAAACCCGTTGCATATGAAATTTGCATGAGAAAAGAAGAAGAGGAATTACATGGGGTTCCCAGCCGGTCGGCGGACTGAAGGTCGGTCAGCTAGCTGGGGCTCAAATAAAAAATGTTAACAATCGTCAGGGTACTCCTAGCTAGACGGCTGACCGGCGGCCGGTCGCCCGGCTGGGCTCACGCTTAAATCAAAACTTCACAAGTAATACACTGGGCTCCCAGCCAGTCGGCTGACCGGCGGCCATTCGGCCGGCTGTCACATCTCCTTGCCCAAAATATGTCAAATTACACAACAAAAATCAAGGACTAGCCGGCCGACCGACCGGCTGGGACCCCTTTACTCCGAAAAAAATCATAACTCTATCTTTAAGGCATACAAACTCAAAACCATTTGCAATTATCAACATAAACCATCAATAATCATCATTCCACATAATGTATGAGTATTAAAACATCCAACATAGATATTAAAGGTCTCATTAAGCCGAGATTAGTGTCATTAAAGTATTTTCATACAATTAGAAGGAGAATTAGCATACCAAACACTAAATTCCACCACAATAAGATAAGTGGAACACAATTCAACAATTCAACATGCAAGAATCACAGGTTTATATCAATAACTAATGAAGATCTCGTCTTATTCATAAATACTACCTTAAAACACAATAAAAACACATAAAAATGCGATATCGAGTAAACCCTCAACATTACCTTATTAGCACTTCAAATAATGAAATCCTCAAGCAAGCCAATGACACCAATGGATTCCGGAACAATAAATGGAATTAAATTCGGATAAGAAACGAAGAAATTATGTCCGTCTCTAGATTAGATCTAAAAAATGGGTTTTATAAAAAGTTGGAGGAAGATGATATTTTATGGTATGAAAAGGAAGAGAAGAATGGTGCAAAAATCATGAAATTTCGTTGAGAAATGAGGAAATGAATCCGTCTAAAGATTTTGAGTTGTGGAGGTTTAATGAGATTTTTTGTGTTGTGGAAGAAGAATATGCTGAAAAATGAAGGAGGGAGGTGGAGATTTGTGGTTTTTTTGTAGAATATGAGTAGTAATAGGCCTAATACTCAAATTGAGCTCATAATACTTGGATTTTCGAGTAGAGTCCGTTTACGGACTCACAACGGGCGGAAACGAAACAGTTTCTACCCAATTAAATTAAATCACGACTTAATCATTAAATTAAAGCTACGAATAATAAATTATCGATTCAGAAATATTTTAATCATTAAAAGTAAAAGAGAAATATATAAAATTAACGACTTTAATCAATTAACTATTATTATAAAATCGTGGGTATTACACTATTAATATTTGCTATTTATATATTTTTAAAAATCTAATATTTATCACTCCACATGGTCAACCAAACATGTCTTAGCCTAGTTGTTAAAGAGGTATAATGGACATAGGTATTGTACTTCTCTTGCGGCTCATCCCATACATATACTATTATCTTCTCTTTAACATAGAATTTTTACCCAAAGTATGATTATTTCACTAACTCTAAATTATATTTTCTCCCTTCAATTTCACTCTTCCTCTATTCTTTTCGGTCCATTCAAATCCTTTTTAGGACATTTTTAGGAGACTATTGTCCTCATTGAATTTTTCTACTTACAAAAAATGTTATAGTCATTGTGACACCCCGCGATAATGCAGTAAATTAAACACATAGATTTGTAGCGCAAACACAAGATTTTATAAACTTTAAAGGGACAATCGCGAATGGCACTATATATTATAAAACCCAAATCACTCAAGAAATCTTTTATACAAAGCGGTTAATTAAATAAGTAGAAGGGATCCCGATTTCTCGGTAAGTACATAAATAAAGTAGAAAGAACCAATATAAACTACAACGCTAAGGGTGATTCATTGTAAGTACAACGCTCGCTAGCTCACTCATCAAAACCCCATGCAAACACCAACCTGTAACTTGTTCATTCATTAAAAATGAATGCCATAGTTTGTGGGGAGTAACTCAGGGTTCTCCCAACCATATCACATGAAAAAAACATAACTAGAGTATGTAAGCTTACATTAGCATATATATATAAACATCATGCCGATTAAAACGTTAACATTACATAATAACAATATAAGTATGTGCTGATACTTAACAATATATTCATCATACATTCAAAACTAGGGAAGACACGCCTTGGTAATTGTATAGCTACTAGGGGATTGCATCTCACCACTAGTAACCATAGAATCAAAGAGGCTAGAGACGGCAAACAACCAATATGAGGCATCCAATAATCCTATCAAACATCAAGGCATAAACAATAGTCATAACATCACATTCATCCAACATGAGAATCAAACATACTCTCACGGTAAATGACACGCACTAGCATATGTACTTTGCAAGACAGGTCGAACTCAAGTCCACGGGATAAACGTTTCCCTGAACCGTATACGATGAACGTTTCTCATACTCATGACCAAGACAAACAAGTCCACGAGATAAACGTTTCACTGAACCATATACGCATTTCGTATACTTACGACACAAATCCTCCCGGTAGGACGACAAGAAAGAAGTCCTAGTCTAAACATGGCCATGCCCTCGGGATAAACCCTCCAGATTCGACATGCGATAAATCCTCGCATCCAAGACTAGATCATCTGGCTAAACTCGTATGGAAGCCGACTAACTTCAAATTTGGCTAAACCCACACGAAAGAGGTGGAAAGAGCACAAGCAGCATCTTCCGGCTAAACCACACGGAAGATGGGGTCTAGAATAAATAAGCAATTACGCTACATGTAATGACACCATCTCGCACGAATACAACATTTGACGGCCGATCGATCAACATTGAGTGTTCGGCTCCTAACAACATCGTCATATTCCACTAACATGTGCATAAGCACAAGAGGATGCACCGCATCGCTCCGGCACGAGCCTAACGTGTGTAAGGGTACAAACGAGAAAAAAGAGTTCAATATCATCCAACAACCATCACTCAACCGACTACTCAAGGCATACAAGACTTAAATGAGTTAAATATGTAAAACCGTCAATAAACATGTCAGTAAGGCATGTGATATATGTTGGACCAATTCATAAGTTTTGATAATGACATGTGTTTATGTAATAATATGTTGTACTAGATATATCATATGCGTGTAATTGTGTGCAAAGTCTTATTATAGCTAGCAACAATTATGAGAAGAAAGATCAAAGTTAGGCATAACTTTGATAAAGTCTGTGAGACAAAGTTATACCAACTTCAGGAATAACTTTGGAAGTGAACTTGGAAGTTATAGCTAACCAGGCATAACTTTAAAGAAAATCGCTTCAAACAAGATCTACATCAAACTACACAAGACTCGAGATGGAGGGTCTTTGTGATCAAGATGAAGAGATGATCCGTATACTGAAGATCTTTGTGAAGATTAGATAGTATAGGTCGTCATTCGGTAACTATTCCATTCGAGAGATTTTATGTTCAAAAGTTATAGCTTTAGCCTATGATTTTGAATGATAAAATATTGATGCATGATTTTGGAAATAAAATGTTTTGAAATGTTTTCAAAAGTGAAAGAGTTTTATTTTTATATTTATCAATTATTTTAATAGAGAATATATTTATGAGATTCTATTGGTTAGTAATACAACTTATGGGTTGTCATGCTACCTAGGGTTTCTAATATATTCTATCTCAATTTGTTGTTAACCTAATTAGCCCACCTAGTGGTTGAGCCATCTAGGGTTTCGTGAAACCTAGTTTGTGCCACCTAGGGATTCGTGCTCCTAGGGTTTTCGTGAGCTATAGGAATCCGGCCTCCATAGGTTGTTTCCTTAGTTTACCTAATCTAGGATTCTACTATATCTTTACAACAATATTTTGAGATATCAAGATAAATATATTTCTATAAGATAAACCAAATAATATTTTGAGATAAAGATATTTCTAAAAGATAAGCAAATATTATTTTATGATAAGATAAATATCTTTATTAAATATTATACTAGGGTTTTAGATCTACTATAATTCTTCTACTATAAATACTCCTTCACATATCAATTGTAAAATACACGACATACACTACACACACGGCTATTTATTTTATTTGTGTTGATTTTCCAAAATTGTTTTAAAGCAAACCTTTGAGCAAATATTTAATATTTTTAGAGTTTGTTTTTCAAAAGATTCGTGCATCAATTATTATCAATCGCTTGAGTGAAATACGTTATTGGATAATAGTACATCATTATAAGCTTACAATTCTTTAACGGGAATCTGTGTGAGTTATATTGTACTTTCTTATTAGCGTAAGATAGTATAGAGTATTTAGCGATACTCACCTTGAGTTATAATCATAGTGTTGATTATACGAGTGGGTTGGTAATTTTTTTAATCCGTAGAAAGGTACTAAAAATTATTAATCGAGAATAGTGGACGTAGGTTTCAACGTGTGAAACTGAACCACTTCAAAAATCGTGTGCCTCTCTCTTATCTCTTTACTTTTCGTTATTTCGTTATTTGCGCTTACTTTGATTAATTAATTAGTTGATTTTAATTCATAAGATCAAATAATTAATTACATATCATATAAATCGAAAAAGTGGGGCTAGTTTTTAATACTCAATTCACCCCCCCCCCCTCTTTCGTATTCGATCAATAGACTCTACAATTGGTATCAGAGCCTCGTGCTCTTGATTGCCTTACAGCAAGGAGTCTGATCCATTTATCTTTTTATTTTTATTTATTTTCCGCTGCATTTAATTTTATTTTAATGGATTCCAAACATCTGAAGTGTCCCGTATTCGATGGGAAGAACTACAGTTTATGGAAAAATATGATGACCCATTTCATAAAGGGTAACGATTGGGAGTGTTGGCTAATCATTAAGAATGGTCCTAATAAGATCATGCTTGGAACGGCCACTGGCACTTCCATCGAAAAGAAAGAAGATGACTATGTTGAGGCAGATTATAAGAAAGCTGAGAAAAATTCAAAGGCTATTAGTCTGTTGCAAAACGGCATGACCCATACTGAATTTGATCGTTTCTCATCTAGTTCTACTGCCAAGGAAATATGGGATGGTCTTGAGTTAGCTTATGAGGGGACAACTGTTGTCAAAAAGCAACGCATAGCTCTACTTATGCGAAAATACGAATTGTTCTCCATGGAACAAAATGAATCGCTTGACAGCATGTCTACTCGCTTCTCCAGTATCATTAATGAATTGAAAAATCTTGGAAAAACTTTTGACTCCGAGGAAATTGCCAGGAAGATCCTTAGAAGTCTATCTAAACGATGGAGACCTAAGGTGACGGTAATTGAGGAATGTAAAGATCTATCTGACCTATCTTATCAAGAGCTACTTGGAACCCTAATGGCTCATGAGATTACTCTTGATGAAGATGCGGCAAATGATAGTAATAGCAAGAAGGTGGCTTTACAGGCCGAATCTAGTGAAAGACAAGATTCGGATCTTGAAGATGAAACAGTGTTGTTTGCTAGACGTTTTAAGAAAAAATTCTTTAATAAACCACAAGGTAAAACGTTTAACAATAACACTAATAAATCTTACAAAAAGCCAATTGAGTCAAAAGGGTCTCTTTCAAGTCGTGGTTGCTTCAAATGTGGGGATAATGATCACATGATCAAAGATTGCCCCACATGGAAGAAAATCAAAGACAAAAATCAACGAGACAAAACCAAGAAGGAATTCAAGCAAGTAATGATGGCTTATTGCTGGGGAGATCTCGACACAGAGGACGACGAATCAGAAGAAGAGGAAGTCGCCAACTTGTGTCTAAGCAACGTCAGTCTTGACCTAATTTCTGACAGTGACAATGAAAGCGAATCCGAGATGTGTCTTGTTGGCAACTCAGATTCAGAACCAGATTCAGAAGATGACGAAGAGGTTAGTCATCTTGAACTTAAAAAGCAAGTTAAGAATTTATCTAAGAAGTCTTTAATTAAGTATTTTGAAGAAGCCTTAGATCATTGTCATGAGCAGAGTCTAGAATTGAAAGATCTTAAAGAACAAATTCTTGATATTGCCGAGGAAAACCAACTTCTTAAGGCCAAAGCTAAAAAGCTCAAGTCTAAAGTTATGGCAACTTCAGCTATAACTTCAGACAAGACAAATGTTGAGAAAGAAGCTCTTGAGTCTAAAGTTATAGCTAATGAAGCTATAATCTCAGAGTTAAAACTCAACATTAAGAATCTTCAAGCCAAAGTTATAGCTAATGAAGCTATAACTTTAGAATTGAAGAAAGTCAATGAGCATTTACAATGTGAAGCTAAGGCAAAGGAAGTTGTTATTCTTGATCACGAGAAAGTAAACTCTTTTCTTTCTCAGCAATTGAAAGATTTGAAGGCTGAATTCTCCCAAGCCAAAAGTCAACATAATGAGGAGAAACTTATCTTGAACAAACGTTTTAATGATTTTCGTGAAAATTTTAAAAAGAACAATCCCTCCAAAGACTCGAATGTAGATCATTCGTCATGTGAAAAAGAAATTCAGTCTTTGAAGGAATTGCTCCTACATGCACGAAAAGTTCATGATAAGTGGGAAGGAAGTCAAAAGGTCTTAGACTTCCTTACCGAACAGTCTAACAATAACATGAAGAAAGGTCTTGGTCATGAATGCTATAGTCGTAGAGACCATGATAAATGCAAATCCACTCCTTCTGACCGTGATTTCAGAAGAAGGAAGTACGTAAATCTTTCAGAATATCTGATTTGCAATTATTGTGGTCACAATGGTCATGTTAAAGATAATTGTGTTAAATATGTTAACGACAACAAAAATCAAACTGATTTTGTGAAAGAGCATGACGTGTCTAGTGAGTCCGAATCTGAACCTCAACGTGATGAGGTTAGAAATAATGAGTTTAGATGGTTTTATGACATGGCTTTCGATTACACATCTGTACCTTCAAAATCTAAACCTAATGTGAATCAGAAGCAGTCGTTTAAACCTAATGTGCGTCACAACAATAACAAACAATATAATAAACCTAGCAAACCCTATCCTAAGAAGAAAAGAATTGTCAAACAGGTATGGGTTAGGAAGGATCAAATCTATAGAGTCACTAACCAAAAAGGACCCAACTTAGCGTGGGTACCTAAAAGCTGTATTTGATTCTCTTGCAGGTAATAGTGAAAGAAAATAATCTATGGTATCTCGACAGTGGATGTTCGAGACACATGACCGGAAACAAGAATCTTTTTCTTTCACTAGAGCCCTTCAACGGTGGCAAGGTCACCTTTGGAGACAACAAGAAGGGCAACATAATCGCTGTAGGTAAGATTGGTATATCTTCTTCACATGCTATCAATAACGTCTATCTGGTAGATGGCCTTAAGCATAACTTGCTAAGTATCTCTCAACTATGTGACAAAGGCAACAAAGTCGTTTTTCATTCAAATGTTTGTCGTATCATAGTTGAAGGAACTAGCAATGTTATCTTAGAAGGTCTACGTAAACGGAACGTGTATATGATTGATTTAAACAAAGTCACTACAAGTTCCTTTACGTGCATGAAAGTCACTGTGGATGATTCATGCTTGTGGCACAAGAGGTTTGCACACATCAGTCCAACGATTTTAAAGAAACTTAAGTCTTGGGATTTAGTTGAGGGTCTACCCTCAATCAAATTCGAACAAGAAAAGATGTGTGACTCATGTGCCCGTTGTAAACAAGTTAGATCTTCATTCAAACCAAAACGAGTAGTAAGTACAGATCGTCCACTTGAGTTGGTACACATGGATTTATGTGGACCTATGAAAGTTAGAAGCCGCGGTGGATCAAGGTACGTATTCGTCCTAGTCGACGACTACTCCAGGTATGTATGGCCTATCTTTCTATTTACTAAAGATGAAACTTTCGATGAGTTTGTAGTACTAATGAAGCTCGCCCAAAACAAGTATGATAAAAAGTTAGTTTCCATTCGTACGGATCATGGCACCGAATTTGATAATCAAGCTTTTATAGAATATTGTAGGGAGAATGGTGTAGGACATAACTTTTCTGCACCACGAACCCCACAACAAAATGGTGTCGTGGAACGTATGAATAGAACATTAGAGGACATGGCCCGCACTATGCTTTTGTGTAGTGGCCTTCCTAAGAGCTTTTGGGCAGAAGCCATAAGTACTGCATGCTATGTGCACAATAGAGCTATGATTAGACCTATTCTCAAAAAGACTCCCTATGAACTTTTAAGAGGGAGAAAACCCAATATAGCTCACCTTCGTTGCTTCGGGAGTAAATGTTTTGTCCATAATAATGGAAAAAGTAATTTGAGCAAATTTGATCCACGAAGTGACGAAGCTGTGTTTGTTGGTTATTCTAATCATAGTAAAGCTTTTAAAGTTTTTAACAAAAGAACGTTGTGCATAGAAGAAAGTGTTCATGTTGTATTTGATGAAGATAATGTGCCTGAACAAGTTGAACAGAATGAAGAGGAAGACATGAATGATCCAGACTTTCGCCTCTCCAGAGATGACGTGCCAATTAATCATGAAGAAGTTATTGAAGGAATCAATGATGAACTTGATAAATCCGCAAATGACCTTGAACAGAGAACTAAGACAAATGTTGATGATACGAATGTCTCTTCTCAAAACAAGGAAAAAGTAACTGAAGTTATAGCTGATGATGCTATAACTTTGAACCAGAACCAAGATGGTGTAACTTAAGTTGTACCAACTTCAGCTATAACTCCAGAGTCCAACTCAGGGGGAACCAATCTTGATTCTGAATCATTTGAGGAAAGTGATAGTTCATCAGATGATGATGAGCCTAAGAACTCTAAGAAATGGAAATATATGAGTTCTCATCCTATGGATAGTATCCTAGGAAGTTTGAATAAAGGAGTTCAAACGAGGCGAACATTAAATAACTTTTGTTCATTCTATTCTTTTCTGTCTACCATAGAGCCTACCAACATCAAAGAAGCTCTTGCAGAATCCGACTGGATTGTGGCTATGCAAGAAGAGCTTCAACAGTTCGAACGCAATAAAGTGTGGCACCTTGTGCCACGACCTCCTAATCGAACTGTGATTGGTACTCGATGGGTATTCAGAAATAAATTGGATGATTCAGGAGTTATAGTTCGTAACAAGGCTCGATTGGTCGTTCAAGGTTATAATCAACAAGAAGGGATTGATTATGACGAACATTCGCTCCAGTAGCAAGACTTGAAGCTATTCGCTTGCTCATCGCCTTCGCAGCTCATAAAGGAATGAAATTATTCCAAATGGACGTTAAGACTGCCTTTCTTAACGGTTATTTGGAAGAAGAGGTTTTTGTTGAACAACCTCCTGGATTTTTGAATAGCAAGTTTCAAAACCATGTTTTTAAACTCGATAAAGCTTTATATGGTTTGAAACAAGCGCCTAGGGCTTGGTACGACAGATTGTCAAAATTTTTATTACAAAACAATTTTAAGAGAGGATCTGTCGACAAAACCCTATTTCTAAAATCCGAGGGTTCTGATTTACTTGTTGCTCAAATTTATGTAGACGATATTATTTTTGGTTCTACTAACAATAAATTGTGCAAGTATTTTTCAGATCTTATGACCTCAGAATTTGAAATGAGCATGATGGGAGAATTGAAATTCTTCCTAGGATTGCAGATTCAACAAACCAAAGAAGGGATAAAGATTCACCAACAAAAATATGTCAAGGAGCTAATCAGAAAATTTGGTATGGAAAACGCTCATCCAATGGACACGCCTATGGTAACTGACAAAAAGTTGACCTTAGACGAAACTGGTAAGTCCGTAGATGAGACTACATATCGAGGTATGATTGGTTCTTTATTATATTTAACTGCAAGTAGACCTGACATTATGTTCAGCGTATGTGTCTGCGCTAGATTTCAATCTTGTCCTAAGGAATCACATATGATTGCAGTTAAACGTATCTTGAGATATTTAATTGGTACATCTAACTTATATTTGTGGTATCCACTTGAGTGTAATTTCAATCTAGTAGGATATTCAGACGCAGATTTTGCGGGATGTTCTTTAGATAGAAAAAGTACCTCTGGATTCGCTACTTTTGTTGGACCATGCATAATAACGTGGGGCTCAAAGAAGCAAAATTCGGTTGCGTTGTCTACTGCAGAAGCCGAATATATAGCTGCAGGACTGGTATGTTCCCAACTACTTTGGTTAAAGCAACAACTATGTGATTATGGTGTTAATGTTGGTTGTATGCCAGTTTTCTGTGATAATACGAGTGCTATTGTTATTTCTAAGAACCTAGCTCAGCATGCTCGTACTAAGCATATAGACATTAGACATCATTTTTTGCGTGACCATGTAGAAAAGGGCAACATTAAACTCGAATTTTGTAGTACTGATGTTCAATGGGCTGACATTTTAACAAAGGCGTTAGCGAGAAGACGTTTTGAGATTTTGCGGTTGGAAATTGGTTTAATCGGTAGCAATTAAATTCATCTTATTTATTTTGTGAACCTGCGTGACTGGCTAGATTAAGACGAGATTATATGACTGTGTCCGCATATTTCATTGCTAGTATATTTGTGTTTAATATAATATATTTTACGTGAGTATCTTGCATATTTAGTGTTTTATGGAAATTGAATTATGAACCACTTATTTGCCAAAAACTTATCTTATTCACTTTCCTAATCAAACCAAAATTCTACCCATGCAACTCTTTTTGGCCGAAATTATCAAATAATTTTTACCTTTCCATATCTTTTTATTTACCAAATTCTATCCTTACCATATCTCAACAAAAATAACCACCCAAGATTCTTTTCCTATCACAATTCAAATTGAAAAAAAAAAAAAAAAAAAAGGGGAAAGACATCACTTGGACGGCACACCCATGTGCACAAGTACAAAAGTAAAAACCTACTCTTACACAATCATAATTACTCTTACACCTATTACTTTTACCACATTAATTCTCAACCAATTTTTTACCACTTTCTCTCCTTCCTCACGGTTCCACTACAAACAACACACAAACCTTCAAACCTTCAACCTTCAACAATGGCTTCCACTAGATCAAAACTTGCCAAAAACCCAAATCCTAAAACCCCCAAGCCAAGCATGCCTAAAAATACCTCTTCTCCTCCCACACAACAATCACCCAACCCAAACCAAACCGAGTCGGGTGCGGGTCTTGAGGGTACTAAGAGAAGACGGTTAAACAAAGGGAAAGGAAGACTCCAAGAAGAAGCCACAAACGAAACCACGGACACGGTTTCCGAGGAAACCACACGGGTAACTCTTCGTGATTGTTCGCCGCAAGAAACATCTTTGGGAATTGATAAGCTCCGTCTTACAAAAGACGAAAGAAAACTTGTGAACCGGGTTGCTCAATATGGAATACACGGTGGTCGGTATTATCCTAAGGCTTGGTGTGACAAGTATAGGGCTTTGGGATTCTTTTCTGATTTTCTAAATTTCCAAGAATGGGAAACGGTGGCTCAGTTTTCGGGTCCGGTGTATCCGATTGAGGTAATTCAGTTCTTTTCTTCTGTTTCTTTAGACAATGGAGTCTTGCATGCCGTCATAAATGGCCGTTCAGTTTCGCTTTCCGTGACGGACTTTTGTACTCTGTTTTCGGTTCCTGATGATGGAATCAAAATCAATCCGAGTACGTCATGGGAGGAACTGACGGACATGGCTAAGCTGGAGGTTAAGCAGTATTTTGATGTTGGGGCGACGGTGTCAAGTTGCGTGTTGGCGGGTAGCGTTTCTCCTAAACTGAAATTTCTGTTAAATTTTTTATGGAATACCGTGATTTCGCGACGGGGCGGACGTGATAAAATTGCATGCTATGAGATGTTAGTCGTCAAGCATTGGTTGGAAGGAAACCGGGTTAATTTACCTTCTCTTGTCTTTAATCGTATCTCACAAACCGCTTTCTCGGTGACTGAAGACAAATTTTATTCTACTCTTGACTTGCCGTATGGCATGTGGTTGTCACGGCTCTTTGAGTCGAAGGGAGTTGTTAATATGCACAATTATGGGGTCGCCGTAAAAGATGAAATGTGTGATACGTTCTTGAAATTTATGAAGCTTGATGCTAATGGTCCGGAGTTGTTATTTTTGGTCAAAGGAGGTTCGGTTGGATTGTCTTCGGGTGGGGCTGATTTTTCTGTGATTGAATCCAAATTAGATATGTTCATTGGTAGTATTATGGAGCGCTTGGATGCGCAGGATAAGAAAATTAAGACGGTTTTGGACACGGTTGTTCAAGCCGTGGCCGTGGGTTCCTTGAGCTCAACCCGTGACCAAGGTGGGTCGGGTGTGAGTCATGAGATGAGGACATGGATGGATGGTGTGGATGATCGCCTTGCTAAGTTGGAACGAAACATTATCGATTGTAAGCAAGAAGCGTATAGGCAAAGGGATAGGATGACATTCTTGGTGAGCCAAGGCGGGTCGTTGGTTAAGAGCGGAACGGAGATGCGTGAGGGAATGCGTACTATATACGATGCGACGGAGGCTCTTTCGTTGAAAGTTCGGAACTTTGATGTTTGCCTCACCGCTCAAGCTTCTCATGTTTCAAATTGCCTTGACCGTCTCTCCACTCTTGAGTACCGCACTAGGCCCGGTTATGTCGATCCTAACAAAATCCGTCAACCCAAAATGCCTTGATTTTTCTATCCTTGGTTGTTTTAACTCTTAAACTACTAATCCTATTCGGCCCATTTGGCTTATTTTGACATTGTCTATTCGGCCCAATGGCAACTAACAATATATTTTGTGGTTTGTAGTTTAATCAACATTTGCACTTTATTTTGCTTGATATATATCGTCTTATATTGCGTATTTTGCATATCTATTTCTTGCCTTGACATGTGTTATTCTAGTCGTTTCATGTCTTTGTTCTTGTCTTTTCAATGATGCCAAGAGGGGGAAGAAATGATATGATTTGCGTCTTTGCTTAAGCTTGCTCCTTGTCAAGACTCGTTATCTCTTAAATTCTTTCAAGCTATAACTTTGGCTAAGTTGTTTTGTTCTTGCGATCAAAGTTGCTATAACTTTGGAGTGCTTTGTTGAGGGGGAACTATTACTTAGTCACATTGTTAAGAGGAAATCATATGAGACTTGTCATCATCAAAAAGGGGGAATTTGTTGGACCAATTCATATGTTTTGATAATGACATGTGTTTATGTAATAATATGTTTTACTCGGTATATCATATGCGTGTAATTGTGTGCTTTAGTCTTATTATAGCTAGCAACAATTATGAGAAGAAAGATCAAAGTTAGGCATAACTTTGATAAAGTCTGTGAGACAAAGTTATACCAACTTCAGGAATAACTTTGGAAGTGAACTTGGAAGTTATAGCTAACAAGGCATAACTTTAAGGAAAATCGCTTCAAACAAGATCTACATCAAACTACACAAGACTCGAGATGGAGGGTCTTTGTGATCAAGATGAAGAGATGATCCGTATACTGAAGATCTTTGTGAAGATTAGATAGTATAGGTGGTCATTCGGTAACTATTCCATTCGAGAGATTTTATGTTCAAAAGTTATAGCTTTAGTCTATGACTTTGGATGATAAAATATTGATGCATGATTTTGGAAATAAAATGTTTTGAAATGTTTTCAAAAGTGAAAGAGTTTTATTTTTTATATTTATCAATTATTTTAATAGAGAATATATTTATGAGATTCTATTGGTTAGTAATACAACTTATGGGTTGTCATGCTACCTAGGGTTTCTAATATATTCTATCTCAAGTTGTTGTTAACCTAATTAGCCCACCTAGTGGTTGAGCCATCTAGGGTTTCGTGAAACCTAGTTTGTGCCACCTAGGGATTCGTGCTCCTAGGGTTTCGTGAGCTAGGATTCGGCCTCCATAGGTTGTTTCCTTAGTTTACCTAATCTAGGATTCTACTATATCTTTACAACAATATTTTGAGATATAAAGATAAATATATTTCTATAAGATAAAACCAAATAATATTTTGAGATAAAGATATTTCTAAAAGATAAGCAAATATTATTTTATGATAAGATAAATATCTTTATTAAATATTATACTAGGGTTTTAGATCTACTATAATTCTTCTACTATAAATACTCCTTCACATATCAATTGTAAAATACACGACATACACTACACACACGGCTATTTATTTTATTTGTGTTGATTTTCCAAAATTGTTTTAAAGCAAACCTTTGAGCAAATATTTAATATTTTTAGAGTTTGTTTTTCAAAAGATTCGTGCATCAATTATTATCAATCGCTTGAGTGAAATACGTTATTGGATAATAGTACATTATTATAAGCTTACAATTCTTTAACGGGAATCTGTGTGAGTTATATTGTACTTTCTTATTAGCGTAAGATAGTATAGAGTATTTAGCGATACTCACCTTGAGTTATAATCATAGTGTTGATTATACGAGTGGGTTGGTAATTTTTGTAATCCGGAGAAAGGTACTAAAAATTATTAATCGAGAATAGTGGACGTAGGTTTCAACGTGTGAAACTGAACCACTTCAAAAATCGTGTGCCTCTCTCTTATCTCTTTACTTTTCGTTATTTCGTTATTCGCGCTTACTTTGATTAATTAATTAATTGATTTTAATTCATAAGATCAAATAATTAATTACATATCATATAAATCGAAAAAGTGGGGCTAGTTTTTAATACTCAATTCACCCCCCCTCTTTCGTATTCGATCAATAGACTCTACAATATACAATATGGTTCATGCATAAATATTCTACGTCATTTCATAAGTTTATAACGTTAACAAACCATAAAAACTGTTGCATATGAAGACATGTGAGAAAGAGAGAATAATAGGCTACATGGGTCCCTAACCGGTCTGGCAACCGGCGGCTGGCCGGCTGCGCGACCAGGCCATCCAAGAAATATTGAAGGAAAAGGGCAGGGGGGTCCCTACCCAGCCATGCCACCGGTTGCCGGTCGGCCGACTTGGCACCCAGGCGTATATAAAAATTCGAACCAAGTGGGGCTGAGACCTCCCAGCTGGTTGGCTGGCTGGGACGCGTGCATTAACTCCAAAAGTCCAATAATCATACAGGGGTTTCCCAGCCGGCGGCTAGCTAGGACGCATATTGTTCTTCAAAAACCTCAAGTTCATACAGGGGACACCCAGCCGGTCGGCCGACTGGGACATCCAACATGTGAAAGCTAGATCTTAACCTTCAGGGGCTCCCCAGCCGGTTAGCTTACCGGCGGCCGCTCGACCGATTGGGGCTTCATTACTTCGAAAATACACCAAATTCAATCTTAAAGCGTACAAACCCAAACCTAATTGCATTATTAACATAAATTCATCACTAAACATTATTCCATTCAACACGTGGTTACCAAACCTTCCAATTAAATAATATGAGTGTAATTCAATCTTAAAGTGACTTTAACACATGTTCATATAATAAGAAGGAGCATTAGTATACAAAACACTAATTTCATCCATATATATGAGGACAAATGAAACATAACTCAACAATTGAACATGTAAGAACATGGATTCATAACACTAACTATCAGGAAATCATCTTTATCATAATTACTATTCTAAGACACATAAGAAACACATAAAATACGATATCGAGTAACCCGTCTACAATACCTAATTGAGCGTCTACTAAGCTTTCCATTGATCAAGAAGTAGTCTTCACTTGGGTCCTTTAAGTCTATACCTATCATTATAATAAAAATAAATAAAGATTTCTCATACTAGAGAAAGACGGACGATTTGAATAAGTGAGAAAGGTGACGACTTTCTTACCTAGAAAGATAGAGGAAGAAGAAAGGAGAGGATTGGTCTAAAAATCAATGGATTTGGTTGAGAGATGAGGGAGATATGAACGTTTGAAGTTTGAGAGGAAGGAGAGCTTTAATGGTGGTTAGGGTTGATAAGAATGTAGGCGATGTTGTCGAAAACTGAGGTGGGAGGTGGAGATTTGTGGGTTTTGTTTATTAAAATATGAGTAGTAATAGGTCCAATACTCAAGGTGGGCTTATACTACATTGATTTTCAAGTAGAGTCCGATTATGGACTCATAACGGACGGAAACAACACGGTTTCTACCCGAGAAAACTAAAATACTATGTTAGTATAAATTTAAAGCTACCTAAAAAAATAAAATAATTATATATTAATAAATTCAAATCGCTAAATTCGCGGGTGCTACAATCACCCCTTCTTTTAAAATTTTGGTCCTCGAAGCTTCAAAGTAGCAAACAAAAGTCACAAAGACAAAAACCATTTTAAAAAAAATCAACATCGAAAACACTTAACTAGGAAGTCAAAATTCCTCAAAATGGTTGAAGAGGCGTTTTCAAAAGTATGATTCCTTATCAACGGATTAAAAGAGCGTTCGTCGCAAACAAGAACTCTAAATATCCATTTCAAAGAAAAGTCAAAATAGTAAAACCAAAAAGTCAAAGAACTAGTCGTTGCATGTCTCCAATAACAAGTCTTGGCACCCAACCAAACGCAAAATAAAAAAATACAAGCAAAAGAAATTCATTTTCACGAAATTCTAGCAGAAAAAATCTATTTCTAAATTTCTTTAAAAAGATAGATTTGAAATACAACATAAAAATTGAAAACTCCTTCAACGTATAAACTTAAGAAAACTAAACATTGCAAACACATAAAGGTAATTTGAGTATCACAATCAAAATCATGGTAACATAATCTACACACAACAAGCCAATATAGAAATAAATAGAATTCTTAAGGATACAAAGGTCACTATTCAGACTACGAAAAGACCCACAAGCATAAAATTATAGCGACGACAAGATTAAATACCAACAAAAGGTTTACCAGAATGACCAAGAGCGAAATAAAGGACGAAGTCCTAGGAGTAGCAAATCGATAAAGAGTCAATTGGAAGTTAACGACAAAGGAATGATAAACAAATATATACATTATTCCCGAAAGAAAGCATGAGAAGATAGATAAGAGAATAATGAGCGATAAATTTTACGGTCAAAGAGGAGGAACACCTGTGCATTAGGAAACTTCGAAACACTCTACTCTAAATACCACATACATCTTGATTGATTTCTCGGGCAATTTTACAAACCCATCTTATTGCCACATCGATACAAAGAACTTTCTCAGATCGACCTAACCAACTCCATTAATAAGCTAGTCCTTGAAAGAATGTAACTCACCTCAGTTACACCTTATGCATTTCAATCATTAGTTTTCACATATATTCTCACAATCACAAGACCAAAGCCACTAGCCCAAATATCTAATATCCAACTAGCATCAATTAAGGTCTCTCACCAAGGTGAAGTGCTCAATAAACTGTCCACATAGAAATTCTTTAACAAACTCTTACATCCTTCATCCAATCATTATTATGCCTTGAACCACCAACATAAGTAATCACATCCATAAAACCATATCTACTACCAACCACAAGGTGAATAGGTGGTGAGCCGAAGTGGTATGCTCCAAAGATAAATAATAAAGTCTTATTACCTTAAGCTATATAGTAGAGGTAAGTCGGGTGTCGAATCCACATGGAAGGCGATGTAATTAAAGTGTAAATAATATAGAGTCAAGTAACAATAAGAAATGGAAATAACGCATACAAATAATTGGACAAACAACTGAAATAACGGAAACAATATAGAGTCAAGTAACAATAATATAGAGTCGGGCGTCTAGATTTAATTTACTAACAGCATAAACAAATAGAACAATCAACTGAAATAACGACCTTTAAGACACGCGGTTATAAGTTCGAATTATATATTTATTCCCCCTTTTACCCAACTACGATGAAACGCATACAAATAATTGGATTAAAGGTTGCAAATTGATCTCATGAATTGAAAAATTACGGATTCAAACATAAAGAATTGCTATAGATTGATACATGAAATAATTAATTGGTCAAATCAATTAAACATACAACAATCACATAATAGGAACGGAAAATAAATAATATTCAAGTAATAAAATAAAGGATTAAGACGGTCTCACAATTAATTAAGAAGTAGTTTGAAGACATTGAATCGAGAAGGGAGGATTAGTTCCTCATAGTATGCATAATAGAGAAAAATAGAGCTCTTTTATTTTCCCCCCAAATAAAACTTATTGAATGATAGATGGAATAATAGTATGAATCAATAATAGACTCCTCCTAATTAATAGACTTGCTAATAATAATAATAATAACCCACTATCCTAAAGCCTGTGATTTGCCACTTTGTTTATGGTACCCCTATTTTTAAAAATGTGTTAGTGGTATCTTTGAGGTTTAATATTTATGCCAATGGTAACCTTGTCGGATAATAGACGCTATAGTTAACTTACGAAGCATGATTAAGGAGTGACTAATTTTGGCGGGAAATTTGAATTTCAAAAAAAATATTTTAAATAAATGGTGCTTACATAAAATACCCTTGAGCTTTGTTATTTATAGAGTATCCATCCAACGACTATTTAAATCATCATCAATTATTTAACTAATTTGCCCATGAATATAACTCAAGTTTATCCAAAAATCCGTAATTTTATGGAGATTTAAGAAAAACTTATGAAAGATAGAAGTGATGGTTATATATAATTAATAACCTTGAAAAACTAGAAATGAAATATTTACTTTCTTTGCAGTACTTCTTATTGGTTATGTATCCCTAACTAATCCATTAAAAGCGCAAAACAAGGTGAATGTCTATCGAAAATGGAAAATGGAAAATGGCACATGGGAAAGGGAAAAAAAGCTTTAAAACGACATATAAACTGGAAAAATGTTGATTTGTCCAAACCGACTTAATTATAATAAAAATAAACAGAGGGAGTAGTTATGTTGTTTATGTTAGATGCATTTGAGTTATAATTATGAGGAAATTAAACAATGTTAGATGCATTTAAGTTATAATAGTGAGCATATTAGTTAAATAACAGATAATGATTTAAATACATGTCAGATGAATACATTATAAATAGCTGATGAATAGCTATTGGATGAACAAATTTTAAAATTAAATGGTATTTTGTGAAATAGTACAAAGTTCAGGGGTATTTTATGCAATAGTACAAAGTTCAGGGGTAATATATGCAATCACTAATTTTTTTTTAAATAAAAATTTCCAGCCTAAATTAGTTATCCCTTAATCATATTATGTCAGTTAAAGTTAACGTTCATTATTCAACACGGATACTATTGACATAATTATTGAACCTCAAGGATACCATTGACACATTCTTAAAAATAGGGGTACCATGAACAAAGTGACAAACCACAAGGGTACCATGGGAAATTTTTGTATAATACTAGCAACACATGTATGTTACGTATTCCACCAACAAGATCAACGTAGGACTGAACAAAATTTTGTGGGAAATTTTCGTATAATACTAGCAACACATGTATGTTTCGTATAATTTGTATGTGCCACGTGTCGAGCAAGGAATGGTAATGGCAATGTAACATGGATCAATGACGTGGAAGCGGAACGAGAAGGCAAGATCTAGAAGGAAAACTTAAGGTTGAACCTGGTGCCTGAACCTAAAATATAACATGGAGCCGGAATTTGAGGTAGAACCTAGAAGCAAAACCTGGAGGCAGAACCTGGAACTAGAGTCGGGAAGCAAGACCTCAAAACACACAGGGTCCGGAAGCAGAACCTACACCCAGAGTCCGGAGGCAGAACCTAGATCCAGAGTCCAGAGGCAGAACATAGACCTAGAGTATGGAAGCAGAATCTGGAGGAGCAAATGGGAAACGTTGGAGGCAGAAATCCAGACAAGAGGCAAAAGAATATTTGTGCAGTAAATGGAAAAAGTCAATAACACCTAGTTAATATGGTGCAATTAAAGGAGCATTGAATGGGTGAATTAAATGAGCATTAATGACTGGAGCTAGAAATCAGTCAAGGATCTGGGAGAGCATTATTTCAGCAGCAAAACCCTATCAAGCATCAAGTATAAAAGCAGACCAAACACAACCAAAAGATCATCTCATTTCCTCTAATTTACCGAAGCTTACTTAGAAAAATATAATTTCGTCTCCCATTCTTCGAATTCCAAGCATACTTCATACAAAAAAATACTTGTCCTCTCGATACTAAAGGAATCTCCTATCGATTATAGTGCATATTTGGCGGGATTCCGACTCCCCTCACGGTTTTTCCCACATTGGGTTTCCACGTCACCAATTTCTTGTGTCCATATTTTATTTTTTTGCATTTTCTATTTGCTTTATAATCTTGTTATCGTTCAAATCGTTACTATAGACGGTCACTTTATTCCACAACCTAAAGTCAACTACTTGGTAAATGTTTACCAAAACAGTTTGGCGCCCACCGTGGGGCAAAATGATCATTCTCTATAGCCAAATTTCGCAGAAATTCTATCCATCACCATGTCTAGATCCAGTCAGAACACATCCAGCGCTCCTGGAGCACCAAATTAATCTCCTGGAGGAAGAACACTCCCATCATCTCTAGGTGTAGTCAGTGCACCACCTTCTTCCAGCCTGATGGCCTCAGCTAGCATGTCTCCACAGACCACGTTATCACTTTCCAAGCCACCACAGAATCCCAAGCCAGGAAGCATGTTCGATGCGCCAAGATCCACCAAGGAAGGCAGTCCCAGCACAGTGGAAACTACAATCAGAGCCCAGATCCAGGAGGAGTCGTCAAAGAAGGCCTAAAAGGAAGTAGCACCGCCTCTACCAGATCCGATACAGATATTGATCTAGGGGAAGGACACCTTACGCCAGACGGTACAGAGCTTGAAGGAATATAACCAGGACCTCAGGGCCCAGATCGCAGCTGTAGCACGAGCGAAATCTGCACCTAGTCCAGTACCTCCTACATCTACGAAGCCAGTCTTTCGTGGATGACCATTCCGACTAATTCCACTAGAGTTAGTCACCATATTGGAACTTGGAGCCCGTGCAGACAAGTTGACCCATCGAGCCGCAGGGGCTAGGTGCCCTATTATTCGACCGATCACTCCTCTTGCCGCAAACCCCACGTAGCACTTTTCCAAGTGGACTGCCTGGGCGTGAATTTCAATCCTTTGCAGGAACACCTGCGCAGCAGACACCAGAATGGCTACCCGGGTCCATCGACAACGCACTTATTTCGCCAGGCAGTCAATACTCTGGAGGAATATGGCAAGGAACCCCACCTATTCACCAGACATCCGGATGGCAACGAGGGTCCATGGTCAACGGCACTCCATTGACCAATCAATTCAGCAACCAACTCCCTAGAGGAGTTTGGTTAGGAGGTACTCCCTTTGGCTTTTTTCCGCCTGTTTCTAACCCTCTTGCAGGAGCAGGTAACATGATGGAATAGCAGTACCAGGAACTAAGGGACCTGATTAACAAGATACCAGGCGTACCCAGGCCCCTAGAGAAAGCATCACGAGATAGTTGTGCAGACTCTCCCTTCCTGGATGACATAGCTCTTTTCAGTGTCCCTAAAGAATGAGTGCCGCCAACCATGACGCTCTACGATGGCACCGCATACCCCCTTGATCACATCAACCACTACAAGCAGAAAACGATGAGGGTGACGGCTATTGGATCCTTGAATGAAGTCTGCATGTGCAAGGGATTTAGATCAACGTTATCTGGAGTAGTCTTGCAATGGTTTGTCTTCCTGCCCAACCGAAGTGTCACATCTTTCACATAATTGGTCAATGCCTTCAACCAACAGTTCGCCAGCAGCCGGAAGACGGAGAAACACACCAGCATCCTCTACAGGATAGTGTAGGGATTTGAGGAATCAACCTGGGACTTCTTGAACAGGTTGAACAAGGAGAAAGTGGCGATTTCTCGATGTGACATAGCAATCGCTATAGAAGCTTTCCGCCAGGGACTCCCCAGAAGTCAGACTTGTACAAGGACCTGACTAAGTACCCATGTGTAACCTTTGAAAATGTACAAACAAAAGCATTGGCTGCTATCAGGCTGGAAGAAGATTTTGGATCCAATAGGACCACTTATGAGTCAGGGCATATATCCAGAAAGGCATCGGTAAAAAAGAGGGGAGAGAGATCCAAGCCCTACAGCAGAACGGTGAACAACGTCTCTCGGGGTACAGATTGGACGAAAAAATCGGATATACCTCCAAGGATAAGTATGGATTTTCCACAGGTCTTGCAGGAGTGCTTAAGACCCTGAGAGAGTTGGAACACGGAGTCAGGTGGCCAAAGAAACGCCTCAAATGCATTTTCAATCTCAAGGTATTATTCAAAGTTAAAAGAATCTCCAAAACACGATTCAACACTCTCTCTAATACTACAATAACTCACAAGCAAGAGGTAAAATTCAAATCTACACAACTTTCCTCAAAGTTTCCACTTTATTCATCCAAACACAACACACCAATAAAAAAGGAGAAGGTATCCACAAGAGGTAATAAGAAAAAAGCAAGATACCAAGATAATTAAAAGGAAGGTGTTTTAGCCTGATAAATTACCTTGGTCAGGCAATTCAGGCCATGATAGAAATGCGAGGTAACTAGTTCAAACAATAATTCTCCTAGGACATTTATTGACAAACGTAATTAAATGAATATATAACACAAGTATTTTTACGTGAAAAATCCTGGAAATAAAGGATAAAACAACGGGCACCAAGCCAAGAGAGAATTTTACTATATCTTTAGGATGATTGCAATGATTGTATAGAGCTAAGTACAACCGAGATTAAAACTAGAGGAGAGTAGTATGTTGTGTGTTTTCAAAAGAAGTCTTCTGATTATTTATATACTTCCATCTAACGGTCTCCAGGTATAATAAAGACGTTGCTATTTAATAAGAAATGTGCCATATTAAATCGGCTGACTAGGTCAAGGTGGTTGTTGATGCTTCTATTGGTTGCTTCAGTTGCCGATGTCCTGTATGCAGGTTGTTGAGGACGTGAAGAATTTTCCATAAATATAAGAGTCGCCTTCGCAGCCAATTTGTTGACCTTCTCATTTGTGAGGTGGGTTTCCTGGGAAATAAGGAGTATGGAAACGGTCTTCCTTAAAAGTAGGGATGGTTGTTAGTGATATGGTTGGCCTGTTCGGTTGTTTTAGGTAAACGGTTTTGGGTAGGTCCACACTTGATTTTTTAGTTCAGGCTGATTTCTTTTATCCTGACTTGGATTGTCCTCCCCTGGATGGTACCAAGATTTATGGAATGTTATATTAATTTATGCCGTGGTCAGCCCGAGTTGATATCGTAGCTTCCAGGTCAGGCTGGATTTACCTTGTACTAACATTTGCCCCTTATCTCCTATTTCCTTCCAAGCTGGCCATGGAAAGAGGAGATAAATTTGTCTAGGCTTCTTGCATTGCCAGCATAGGAGTAGGTAATTTTTCTGGAAGACTAACGGCTTCTTACTTGCTGTGGGGCCCCTAACGGATAGGTTTTTACTGTGCATTTATCTGTTACGTATCAAACCCTATTAGAGTCATGATTGAACTTAACTAGGTATTTAGTAGGGGGTTTTCCTTATATATACTCGATTTTTTCCATCTTGCTTCCACCATAATTCTTCTTCTATAATTCTTCTTTTTGATTTAAATTGCTCGACCAGTTTTCTTTTCTCTTTGAATTCTTTTATCTGCAAAACAGCAAAAAATAAGAAGAACAAATGGCTCCAAAAAAGAAGGTTAATTGTTGTTAAGCCTCTTGAGTTTCCTGAAATTGAAGTCATCCAGGAAGACGAGGTAGTTGAGATTCCTCCTTTGTAACAACCCTCGCGATAGCGGAAATAAAAAATAACAAGCATGCAATTTATATAGCGGAAAATACGATATTTTTGAAACTTTTAACATACCAAAAGAAAAGTACGAGGAGTGTCAAATAATTACAAGCTAAAGTATAATATACTACAAAGAGACGTAGTCTCTCAATACGTTATCAAATATCAAAGTTGTTTAGCAAAACTAGCTAAGAAACGTCTAGGGGTGAATCGTCGAGGCCAACGCCCGCTAGCTCACACCCGAACCCAAAAACAAGCCAAATCCATCCAAGCAACCTGTTCATCCTTGAAAACATGAATGCCACAGTCAGTAGGGAGTAACTCCGGGTTCTCCCAGCCATATCACAAATAACATACTTAAACGGTAATAGACAAGTAGAAGCATACATATGTATATATATATACATGTGAATTACGAGAAGGATAAATAGGCATTTCAATATATAAAGATATAGGCGCATGAAGTACAAAACTGTAAGTATCAGATTATAGACAAACTCGGGGAAGACACCCTTAGGCAACTATACACTCGCTAGGGCTTGCATCTCACCGTTAGCGGCATATACTTGATAAGATAGAGACTCGACATATAAACCATGTCAATCATCTATTTCATGCAAGAGTCCAACTCAATGTTCACGTATAATTCAACTTACAAACAACCATCCAATCATACAAATATGACAACATAATCTCTCACGGTTAATGGCACGCACTAGCATCATGTAAAATAGCAAGACAAGTCAATGGAAGCCCACGGGATAAGACATTTCCCGGAACCGTATACGATAAGACGTTTCGTATACTCATGACCTAGACATACAAGTTCACGGGATAAGACGTTTCCCGGAATCGTGTACGATAAGACTTTTGTACACACAAGACTCTAATCCTCTCAGTAGGACGACGATAATAATACGGTCCTAATCTAAACCTGTCTAGACTCTCGGGATTAGACATTTCCTGATTCGACATGTGGTATGACGTTCCACATCCAAGACTCGATCATACAAAGATGTTGGGTACCCCAAATTCAGCTAAACCACGCGAAAGAGGCGGAAAGAAATTAATAGTCAAAATTCAAGCTAGTATGCTACATGCAATGACACCACCTCGCAAGGATACATCATTTGACGGTCGGGTCGATCAACGCATTGCGTTCACCACCTAACAACGTCGTCATAACCCCACTAAACAAATGCACAACGGCATCATGGTTACACTTCACCGCTCCGACATTTAAATCTAACGGGTATAAATTATGACCGGAAAATGAGAGTTCATAGCACTCAACAATTAGTGCTCAAATCAAAACATAGGTAAAACCGACTCAAAGGGGGACATATCAAAAACCGTCACAAAACATGCGATATAAGCAAGATATAAATGTAACAATGATAAACATGAGATAATACGTGATTACATAAGCATTAGACCAACTTTAAGAAGTATAATGAATAAGAAACATAAATCTCATCTCAAAACAACAAGTTTAGAAAGTATTAAAACAAGGGTCCACTTCAAACAATCATAACTAGAGTTCTAGACATTAAAAATCAGAAATTTCAAATGGAGGAGATAGATTATCCTCTTACGGTTCCAACAGTAGGTCACAAGCCCAAAAATAAAAAATAACGAAGGAGATATGGCCGTTTTACGAATGGGTCGGTACATGAAAACTACAGTCGTCACGACCGTGACTTGTACGTCATGCTCGTGACATGAGTTTCACGACCGGGACTTGCATGTCACGCTCGTAAAAAAGGTCTGTCACGTAAGGGTATTGGGTCTGCCTCATATTTCACGCTCGTGACATATAGGTCAAGCCCGTCATGACTTGGGTCGAGACATCTCTTTTTTGTTTTAAACTCAACCATGGCTTCCCCAAAATAGATCCACACATAAGTTTAACAACAATGAGTGATTGAAACCAACAACATATTCTATAGCTACACATCCAATTTCAATACATTTACTAACATCAAACTATATTAAGTACCTAATAAATGTCACTAGACATTTAGTAAACATCAACTAAAGCATATAAGACACGTATTGATATCGAGTAACCCTTCACCATTACCTTTTCGCGTCTTCAATCTTCTTCTAGGTCCTCCTCCACAAGGTAGTAATCTTTGTCGGGGTCTTGAAGGTCTCCACCTACAATTAGACAACAAAAGATGAATATAATTCACCTTTGAGAAAGACGGATAAATTGAAAATGAGAAAGACGGTAATTTTATTACCAAACAAGATAGAGGACGATAAGAGGGGAAGATTATGACGAAAACTAGAGGATTTGGGTGAGTAATGAAGGAGTAGTGATGAATCCAAATTGATTCATAAATGGGGTTTAGGGTTTTGGTTATTTGGTGAGGAAGAAGGTGAGTGGAAAAGATGTAGGAGTTGGAGTTCTAAGGTGAGTGGAAAAATATGGGGGAAAAAGCCCAAAAGCGGCTTAAGGCGTAACCCACACGGAATTTCGAGTAGAATCCGAATACGAACTCGGATTTGCTTAATTATACACGGGAAACTAAGTTCTAGACTAAATCTAAAATTACGCTGAAAAGTATCCGTATAATATTTTTAAAATACAAATAGGGTACATTTGCGGGTGTTACATCCTCGACCTTAGATTATTGCTGCTTCTTACCAGGAATATGTTGAGGCCTTCATTTGGCTAGTTTTTGAAGGATAAGGGCTAAATTCCTGACAGTACGGTGGTATGGGTTGCTGAGAATAGTCCAGTCAGGGCCAACTAGATGAGTCCTGGTTGGTTTTGCATTTATGAGTGGGCTTTCAAGACTGGATGCAGATTTCCTATTTTTCCCCTGATGGTTGATGTTGTTAAGGTTATGGGGGTTGCCCCTTTGAATATTTTCAATCTTTGTGCCAAGTTCCAGCTTTCTTTCACTCTTGATGATATAAAGAATTTTTATCACCTTAAAGTCATTATGTCGGGATGTTCAATTTTTGAGTACGGGCCAAATTATCTCATTTGATTGTCAACCTGGATTCTGGGGATGACAAGGGTTGGGCCAAGACTTTTATGTTCCTTCGGGCTGATTCTTAGGGTCTTCATGTTGATTATTTGAGCTATGCTGCCCTGAAGTCTGGTATGTTGTTTCCTGCAGATTTTGCTATTTAAAAGTATTTAAATGAATGCAAAAATACTAATTGTTTACCTTGGCTATTATTGTAGTGGCTGATTGGAAGAATGATCCTAAGGCAGAGGGATCTGTAACAACCCGAAAAGTACCCAATTTTTCTAGTAAAAATGTTTTACGAATACTTTTCAGCAAAGTTAAGTTTTAAAATGGAATTTATTGTTTCGAGTCGTATTTGGAAATTCCGAGTTTGTATTTGGAATTTCTGCGAGATTTCATGAGAATCCCGTTTTAAGTCGTCTTTGACTTTTCTTGACTTTTTAAGTCGTCATTGACTTTTCTTGACTTTTAAGTCGTCATTAACTTTTCTTGACTTTTAAGTCATATTTGACTTTTCTTGACTTTTAAGTCGACTTTGACTTTCGTTGACTTTTCCGACTCACCTCGTAAATTTAAAGACCGAAATTTTATTTTAAAAAAATAATAAATTTAATTTATTTTTATTAAGATTTATTTGAATTTATGATAATTTAATATAATTATTTTGAATTTATTCGGAATTTAAGAGAAGGTTTTACGGTTTAAACCCGAACATCATTTAACTATTCCCGATTCATCTTAAATCCCGAAACAAACCCGAAACTCGACTTTGGCATGAGTCACACGCCCATGTCACCTTTTTCCACTCACTTTAGATATTTTTAATTAATATGATTAAACTAATAATAATATCTAAGATATTTATAACTTTATCGATCCGTCAACGAAAATTACGCAAATCGTTTACAAAACAGACCCGACTATCACCATACCACACGACTCCTTTGCCCTCTAATAGGACTAGATATTTTCCTTTCTTTTGATTACAATAACATAATATCTAGATATTTGGTTTAATTAACTTAATATCTAATTATATCTAATTAATTACCTTAATTAATTATAAAACCCGAGTCAATTCCGTAACAACAATTTCAAAACCCGACTCCATATTTCCTATATATGTACACGGCCCAATCACCCAACATTACTCACTAACTACCTTTTCATTTTACAATAAATCAACTTAAGATCAAATTAATACTTTCTTTAATCGTTCTTCATCGTTCTTCGTCGTTCTTCGTCGTTCTTCGTCGTTCTTGAGCAAAATCGTCATAGAACCTTCATTTCTTATTCAAATCCGTCCTAACTTATATTTCTAGAATCTCCTCTTCGCTCTCCATCTTCAAGTGCGGTTTATTTTTCATTCCGTCAAAATCGTTTTCAACACTTTAATTATGAAAATCAAGTTTTAATCTAACATATTATTCTTGTCATTTCTTTAGGGGAAGATTTTGAAGACGAGTTTGGTGACTCGTATATATTAGGAGAAGATTAGTAGACGGGTTTTTCTTTACTTCTTATTTTGGTGCTAATTGATTTTGCTAGCTAAGGTAACAATTCCGATTTACTCGACGAATTAATGTCACATATCTTATGTTTTTGTTTATGTTGTTGTTATTCATGATTTTTAATTAGTAACATGATAAGTTGTTATTTTTATTAGGTTGTATGAATTTTTAATATGTTAGTGTTCTTGACATATTTGTATGATTTATTTATAACCATGATTTTTGTATGGATGGTTGTTAAAATGGTTGTTTGTTAATTAAAACATGTTAGAAATAATTTAGAATTGATGTTGGTGTTGGGCCGTGTAGGGTGGCTGTTTTGATGGCTGGAAACCGGTCCAAACCAGGCCGGTTCAGGCCTGTTCAGACCCGGTCCAGCCCGGACTGGATTGGTCCATGTTTGGTCCTTGTGGGTTGTGTCGATACTTGATTGATTTGTGGTTGTTTTGACGGGTTTTAAATATGTTAAGTATGCGGGAAATATTAAGAAACGGTTTTTAGTAAAGTCGAATAAAACAGCCAAAACAGCCCAAACCAGGCCCGTGGGCCCAGTCCAGGCCCGTGTTAGGTCCGGCCCAAATCAGCCCATGAGTCACCTTTTTGGTCTTGTGACGGTTTTTGAGTTA